>JACEGR010009414.1:0-26847 GCA_014170235.1 Listronotus bonariensis
ATTTTAAATATACAGTATGGCTTATTTAGTGTGCAATTAATCAAAACCTTTTTTATTTGTAATTTTTAAACAAAATATTCCAATATATAGCAATAGTTAGTTGACTCCTATTTTCTGCTGGTCCTGATGATCCAATAATAATTGTAAAGATTAGTCTTAACTGATTTAAATTAATATTTTTGAAAGTATACAATTTGCGTTAAAAAACCACCAAAAATCTTGTAGCAAAAAAATATATGTTATTAAGAATTTTTTCATACGATCACACTTTTTTGTCTCTATTACTTACACAATTATATTAATAGTGTCAAAGTGCAGATATGCGAGTCAAAAAAATAAATAAAAATAAGAGTTATAAATTATTTCGAAATAACAAAGTAATGACCATTTAAAGAGCAAATTTTTACAAAACTCAATATCTGCAACAGCTGACAATAATAACACTTAGGAAGGTAATATGAACGAAATACTTTCTTTTAAAAGCTATTATTTTGCAAAGTAGCAGTAGTTTCTAATATCGAAGTTTTTGAGAATCTGACGGTACAAAAACACTCTAATTAACATATATTTTATTGTCTTCGTTTTCAATCTACGGGGTGTTAAATATTTGGTATTTTTTGTGGTTTTTCTAACGCGTATTTTATATTTTAAAAGATACTAAACTCAAATTTAGCACAAAACTTACTGAGACTATTAGGCATAACATTAGTATAATAAACTTTCTTATTTTTTACAGCGTGTTATTTTTTTTTTGACGTGACTGTTTTTTTTTAAATTCAAATATTTACATCCCACGTCCATTGCCTATATTTTTTTCTTGCCTTTTTTTAGTATTTTGTACAAGTTAAGTGATTTTTGGAAAAATGTTTTTAAATGGTTCCAAACTTTAGGACTTATTTTTAAAAGTATTTTTAAATCAGGACCTTAAAAAATAAAAATATTTGTTTTTATTTGGGCATAGCTTTAAATTCTTAATAACATTCCTATTTAACATTTAGTTCATTTTTTTTTAAATAATGGTTTTTTTTTGTACCACACACATAATGAAATGAAAATTGTAGTGAATCAAATTTTTGTTTGTTGTTGTTTTATTTGATAATTAAAAAATAAAAACATTTTAATAATGAGAAAGGTTTACAGCACCTAACGTACCTATTACAAAATTTAAAAAAAACAACTTTTAACCCCATATAATGACCTATTACAACGATATACACCAAACTATAATGGACGCCGACGAATGGAAATAATCTAATAATACTGCTTTCATGTATAAATGACTCTAAAATTATTGTTATACAATGTTGCCAAACACTAGGTACCCGCATCACAAAAATCTGACTTAAAGGACGCCTGGTAATCGACATACTGTAAAAAAATATACTCATTAGGAATATACAGCGGCTAGCGTTCTGCCGCCTACTGGAGAAAGCGCTGAACTAAAAATATACACAAATATACGAAATTTACATATTTTTCTACCCTGAAAGCGTCCAGCTGAAACTTTGCCAGGGCTCTAATGGGATTGAATTGAATTGATTTTCCCAAAAAAAATTAAAGGACATTCCTAAATTTGAAAAGATGAATAATATTTCAATTAATGTATTTTCTTTTGAGAAAAAGGAAATTCTACCGGTGTGTTTGACACAATTTACTTTTTTAACAAAAATTAACCTATTAATTATACCTACTGAAGATTATTTTGACTTTGATAGGGAAAATGAAGACGATTTAACTGAAAATTTAAATAAATTTCAACAAATTTTTCATTTTTCATTAATAAAAGACTTATCACGTTTAACTTGTAGACAAAGTAATGATTTTAAACATAAAAAATTATTTTAACATAAAAAATTATATTGTGATAGATGTCTTAATCACTTTTATTCAAACGATATCTTAAATAGGCATATGATGTAATGTAAATGATAATAGTGATAGATGTCTTAATCACTTTTATTCAAACGATATCTTAAATAGGCATATGTTTACATGTAAGAAACTTAATAAAACTAAAATAACCTTACCAACAGATAAAGACAAATTTATATCATTTAAACAATTTAAAAATAAAGAAAAAGTGCCTTTCGTAATTTATGCTGATTTGGAGTGTTTATTAGAAAAATATGAGGATAAAAATATATCAGGTCACATGAAAAAGGTTCAAAAACATGTCCCAGTTAGCATTGCATATAATTTATTATGTTCGTTTGATAATTCTTTATCAAAATTTGCTCTGTATACAGGTAAGGACTGTGTAAGTTGGTTTATTTTACAATTACAAAAATTATCACGAGAATTATCTCTTATATTTTCTAATGAAGTTCCAATGAGCCCATTAACAGACCAACAACAACAAGATTTTACTTTATCAAAAATATGTCACATTTGCTTAAAACCTTTTGAGGAAGATCAAATAAAGGTGAAAGACCATTGTCAATTTTCAAGAGTATATAGGGGTGCTGCACATTTCTCCTGTAATTTAAATTATAAAGATGATACTATGATTCCAATTGTTTTTCATAATCTTTCTGGGTATGACTCTCATTTTATAATTAAGGCTCTTGCAACAAAAGCTCCAGGTCCAATTTATTTATTACCTGTTAATAAAGAAAAATAAATTGCTTTTACCAAACAATTTTCTAGCTCAAACATACAGTTTCGTTTCATTCATTCTTTTCGTATGATGCCAAGTAGTTTAGAAAAATTAAGTTCATATTTAGATGATAGCGAAAAAACCATCACACGAAGTAATTGTAAAACAAATCAAGAATTTAAACTTTTGCCAAAAAGGGCATACTTCCATACGATTACCTTAATAATTGGGATAAATTAAAAGAGACTCAGTTACCACCTAGAGAGCTCTTTTTAATCAAATTACCAAACCTTATATTTCAGAAATTAATTATCAACATGCTATTAATGTTTTGAATACTTTTAAGATTCCAGTTGTCTCAAAATCTTAAGGGTTACCTTAGAAATATTGACTGAAATTGATAAAATTATGTTCATAGAAAAAGGTATTCGTGGAGGTGTATCACAGTGCAGTAATCGATATGGAAAGGCTAATAATAAATACATGGGAAAAGAATATAATCCAAATAATCCTTCTTCTTTTCTTGTGTATTTTGATGTTAATAATTTATATGGTACAGCTATAAGCGAATATTTACCGGTTAGTGATTTTTACTGGATTGACAGTCATGCTTTTTATTCTGAAGATATTATTAATACACCAGACAATTCAGATATAGGTTACATACTTGAAGTCGATATAGAATATCCATATACCTTACATAATGATCATAAAGATTTACCATTGTGTCGAGAACATATGTAACCACCTCTAAGCTCATCCAAACAACGTAAATTATTAACAACACTTTTTAACAAAAAAAATTATGTTATTAATCACAGAAATTTAAAGGAAAGTGTCAATCTAGGTTTAAAAATCACAAACGTTCATAACATTTTAAAGTTTACACAAAAAAATTGGTAAAAAGCTTTATAGATTTAAATACTAATCTAAGAAAACAGAGCAAAAATGAATTCGAAAATTTTTTTAAACTAATGAATAATGCAAAGTTTGGTAAAACTATGGAAAATGTTCGGAAATATAAAGATGTTAAATTAGTAACCACATGGAAGGGTAGATTTGGTGCAAAAATTATATTGCCAAACCTAATTTCCATAGTTTGACAGTTTTTGATAATGATATGGTCATAACAGAAATGAAAAAATAAAAATTTACTTTAATAAACCTATATATGTTGGATTTAGCATTTTGGAAATTTCTAAAACTATTCTATATGATTTTCATTAAAATTATGTTAAACCTAAATTTAAAGAAAATGTTAAATTATTATACACAGACACAGATTCTTTAATTTACCATTTTTACGTTAATTACATTTATGAACATATAAAAGATGATATTGATAAATTTGACACCTCACATTTTTCTCCAAATAATACTTATAATATTCCTTTAAAAAATAAGAAAGTTTTAGGTTTAATGAAGGATGGGAAAATCATGACTGAATTTATAGGTCTAGGTCTAAAATGTATACTTTTAAAGTTATTAATGATGAAAAAAAGTAGAAACCAAAAAGATAAAGGTATTACAAAAACATCTTTAAAAAAAATTCGTTTGATGACTATTACAATTGTTTATTTAATAATACTGTCCTTTATACTGATGAAACCCTTATAAAAAGTAAGAAACATGAAGTATATACAATGACTCAAAAAAAACTAGCATTAAGTCCTAACGATGATAAAAGAATTGTTAACTTTATTTATACAGATACATTACCTTGGAGGTATTTGCAAAATAATAATAATAACAATAATAATATGTTAATACCGGTAACCGCCGCGGCTCTGTGGGGTGACATCCCGCAGAGTCGCGGATATCTCGCATTGTCCCTATAAACAATGATGAGCAAGCTCCCAACAATCCACCCCGTTCGGATAGGGGTGCGGGGCAGGTTGGAGGAGCAACTGGACGGACGCCCTTAAACGACCTTGGCAATGGACATGGACGCCTCACGTGGATGGATGAACTTAGGGACGATCTGATGGATGCAAATTCCCTCAGCGAACCCACCATTAGGGGCTACATGGCACGGATGCACGCCACATGGTGTGCTAAACACCCAGAACTAAGTCATCTCTCCCAACAACGTTTGAGAGACTATGTAGCCTATCTTAACCGATCTGGATATGTCAGAACACCAAGACCACCATAGCCACCTCAGGACCTGGATAATCAGAATCTGGAACAAAACCAGCCTGCGGAAAATATGGTAATTAAGATTGCCCCCGAAAACGCCATTAACGAACTAACAGAGAGGCTTACTAACATCAACATCAAGTCTCACATAAAATCCCAAGATATCGCACAAGCAAACAACGCTCTTCGGGACTTACTTTCCAGAACAAACGGATATTTTGGCACTTAACAACGCTGTTTATGAAGCTGCGAAACAACTTGTTCCTAACAACCGCTCAGAAAGCTTTCACCTGGCACTTCGGAAGACCAAACGCAGAATTCAGCAAATTGCCAAAAAATAGATAAAACGCGGCAAGAGGCATCGCGCATTCAATGTGTAATGGAGTATATATAAGCCAACAGACCTTTTACGGCAAAGATCAGAAAAATAGCTTTAAAGCTACGCCAAAAACACCATACACTTAACAGAATCACGCTTCAGGTCATTAAGCAGCGTTGCCTAGACCGCATACGATCGTTGGGTGTTATTAACAACAGCTTAAAGAAAAAGGCTAAAGGGCTGAGAGATACAAATAAATTTGTGACTAAACCCTCTAATTTTCTCGCAGACCCAGCACCAACGGTCGAATATCCGCCACAAGCAAATGTTGTGGAACAGTTCTGGAAGGATGTCTACGAGGGCTCGAAGCCGTTACGACGGGACACTCCTGCTTTAAACAACTTTAGTGCCTATTGTGCCGACAAGGAACTTAACCAGCATGAAAGTCTACCAATCACGACGGAGGAGGTGAAAAGAGCTCTAGATGGTGCAAGAAATTATTCTGCACCGGGTCCGGATGGCATTAATAACTTCTGGTGGAAGAAATTCCCCAGTACCCATCCGCATTTGGCCAGAATCTTTGATTCGTGGCTTAATGGAGACACACCAATTCCTGAATGGTTTGTAGAAGGCCGGACTATATTAATACCAAAAAAGGGAGATCTAACACAGCCAAAGTACTACAGACTGATCACCTGCCTCAATACCAGCTACAAGGCTTTTACTAGAATTTTGTATTCTAGAATACTAAGTGCAATAGATCCTATTCTCTCTGATATAGGGGAGCAGCGAGGAGGAAAAAGAGGAATCAATGGTTGCAAGGAAAATCTCTTAATCGATAGATGCATCACACAAGACTCAATCCAGTACAAACGCAACCTCAGTATGGCATGGATTGATTACAAAAAAGCTTTTGACACAACATCGCATGAATTAATATTGCATCTGCTTAAAGATCTCAAGGTTCCTCCTAATCTAATTCGTTGCATTGAACAGCTGATGCCGCTCTGGAAATCTAAATTCTCCATAACATCTGGAGCACAAAAAATCATTACTGATCCCATTACATTTAAACGGGGCGTATTTCAGGGCGACTCACTAAGTCCTCTATTATTCTGTATATCACTGCTTCCCGTATCCGTGTCTCTTCGGAAGACTCGGGGGTATTGCTGTGGACCACCTGCAAGGAGAGAGCGTAAGGTAACCCATCTGTTTTATATGGATGACCTGAAGCTCTATGCAACTAGTGAGCGAGATCTACAACAGTCTCTTAAAGTGGTTCACGAATATACCAAAGATGTTGGCATGGAGTTCGGACTTGACAAATGTGCAAAACTTAGGCTGGTGAAGGGCCGATATGGTAACGATTTAGAGGCTGATCAACTTGCTGACAGCGCGATTCTCCGTCCGCTTAGAAAATAACGAAAAATAAAATATTTAGGTGTCGACCAAAATCGTATTCACGATGTTAAAGCTGTAAAGGCCGAGCTGAGAAGCAATTACAGGCAACGCTTAAGGAAAATATGGAAATCCGAACTATCAGGATTGAATAAGGTTGCTGCAACAACAGCTCACGTATTGCTTTACTCGTTTGGAGTAGTTAAGTGGACCCGAGAAGAGTTGCGCGAATTGGACGTTAGCACACGAAAAATGATGCATCTTCACCGCAGCATCCATCCCCGCTCATCAGTCTCCCGCATTTACCTCTTACGCCATCAGGGAGGTCGCGGCTTTTTAAGCTTGGAGTGTATGCATGATCGTTTGGTTTTGAGTCTTGCTTGTCAGGTTGCCAAAAGCACGGATCCACTGCTGCAGTTAGTAAAAGAACATGAGATGGCCAATGTTGGAGCATTTTTGTTCAAGGCAGCCGAGCGAGCCGCAGTAAAATTCGGTCTCAGATTTGAAATAGATTCTAATGACGACCAATCACTTATAAGACAGGGGTCTAGTGCTGCAACAGCTGCAGTTAAAAGAGCCGAACAACGGATGCTCTTAGAAGATCACATCAATAAGCCGCAGCACGGAGTCTTTTACAGAAACATCAATAGACTCGATCTATCTCGAAAGCTTACGTTTGGATTTTTGAAATCCGCCGAGCTTAAGTCTGAGACCGAAGGATTCTTACTAGCATGCCAAGATGGGGTGATAAACACATTGGTGTACCGAAGCCAATTTTCCAACGTTCTTGACACCGCATGTCGAGCCTGTCGACAGCAACCCGAAACCCTTATGCATTTATTGTCAGCTTGTCCAGTGCATGCTGTCAATAGCTACATCCATCGGCATAATGACGCTCTTCGGGTACTTTACTATCACCTGAGGCATTACTACGGCATCGATGAAACAGCAATACTGCCGTTTGCTCCCGGAGACATTGAGGCAGTAGTGGAAAATGACAACTGTCGTATATACTGGAACTACGCGTTCCCAAGAACGCATCAAATTCAAGCGAATAAACCCGACATCGTTCTCCTTGATAAGACAAACCACACCATGTATGTAATAGAGTTCTTCGCTTCAGCGATATAAAAGAACGGGAGAAACGAGCCAAATATCAAGATCTTCTTGGCGAACTTCAGAGGCTCTATCCGGAGTATACCGTGCGATTGGTTGTCCTGATAATTGGCGTTTTGGGAGGCATGAAGAATAACATATTAAGGAAATGAGGTACATTCCAGCATGTGAAAATGCACCCGAACAACTGGTGATGAAGATGCAGAAATCTGTTGTCCTTGGATCCCTTCGTCTACTGAGGCAAATGAATTTGGTCGAAGATCACTGACCGAGTGGACGCGAGGAGTGGTCTTCGATATGGATGGCCTTCCGCACGACACCCTATGGGGTCGGAGCCATGGGATACGTCGTGTTGGATCTTTTAAAGAATAATGTTTAATCTATACAATAATTTTTCTTTTTTTTAATTAGCTGTTTTAAAATATGTTAAAGCAATTTCTGGTGCTTTTACACCCATTAAAGGATCTGCCAAAACAGCTGGATATGACCTAAAAAGCATATCGTCAGTTTGGAACAAGAGAGTCACATCTCAAAATTTTCACTTTTAGAGATTTATGCATATATCAACTCAAAATTTTCTATATTTTAATGTGTAAGATCGTTACAAGTCAACTTTGTTTGGTTTCCGTTAGAGCGCGCTACGACAAAACGTCACATTTTAAACTAACGCATCCCGCTATCGACAAAACCGTTACAAGTCAGTCGCGTTGTGCCTTCTATAGAGGTTAGTGCGAATAGTTTCGAAAAGAACGTCACAAGTTGAAATAATACAATAATACTGACTTTTTCTTGTTTGTATTTCTGTGCAACACCGTCACAACTATAAGTAAATCAGTTTCTCTTAAAAGGTAGGTAGCATTTTTATTCCATTTTATAAAATAAACTGTCATATTTTGAGATATGACTATCTTCAACAAAAATTTTTGGACTTAAGTTTAATATAATTTTGCACAAAAAGGATACATTTTTACATAAGACCCTCTTGGAGCAATAGATACAAATTTATCTGTTTATATTTTGGAATATGACTGTCTTTAACAAAAGTATTTAGTATTAGTTCTCTTATAATCCTAAACAAGATAATCACATTTTAACACAAAACTCTCTTGTACAAATAATGTGCTAAAATAGTTTTATTTTTTTGACATGTGTCTTTTTCACATAAAATTAGCGGTACGTTTTTGTCATACCTACTTTATAGGTTCGGTCATTTTTAGATACCAAATTCTTAAGCAAATATGAGCAAAAGTACTCGATATATATTAGAGCTGGCAAAAGAAAACGATACGCCAACAGTCATTGCAGTTGTTGAAGAAACTGACAGGTATCTTTCAAGAATTTCGAATTCACCTAGTGTAAATAATAAGGAATGTAAGTACATTAAATTATTTATGCAATTAATAGTTAATAAAATAACATAATTATAATTTTTAGTAAACTCAAACCAAATCGGAGAATTGGAAAATGAAGGTAGGATTGATGCACCTCATAATGAAGCAAACACAATCATTATTGAAAACGATGTTATGCACGAGGATGTTTTTTCTGGTCAAAATGGAGGTAGTAAGTTGCTTGAAATAAAATTATATACCTATTACTGCATGAATTAATTTTTCAGCCGCTGATAGTGGAACAAGTACTACTTTTGAAGTTGTCGAAGAAGAAAACGTCCTAAATAATTTGAGTAACGATTCCTCCCAAAAACGTAAGTTGCTTCCTTCCTGTTGAAGTTAATACTATCTTATCCCCATTGTTTCAGAACCCTTCAATAATAACTGCCATCTTGATCAGAATATTGCAGCAAGAAGAAATTCTTCGTCCTCGTCTTCCTCCAGTTCCTCAAGTAGCTCCAATGATCACACAAGTAGTGACCCAAATTATTCGACTTCCGAAAGTAGTGATTCTGAAAATGAACCAGCTCGTGAAGACCATAAGAAACGTTCAGTAAAAAACCCATGCACCCCAGTACAAAAAAATGTTAGGAAACGTAAGAGAGCAGTAAGCCAGTGGCACAGAAGTGTAAGCAAAAATTGAGAAATAGTGGATTAGCTTACACTTCTATAAAAGTCGTCAAGAAAGCCGACGGGATCAAGGAAAAGCTACTTGTTAACCGAGAACCTAAAAAATGTTACCTGCCTGTAATGCCGAAAAGTGCCGTTTAAAATGCCCTACAAAGATTTCCGATGTACAAAGACAGACGATCTTTGACGAGTATTGGGTTATGGCAGATCTTCACAGACAACGCATGTATATAGCATCATGTTTAACCACTATAAAACCACGGTATAGATATGTGAATGCTACTACAAAGTATCGAGGACTTAACAATGCATATTATTTTAAATTGGAAAATGAGAATATTCGCATTTGCAAACATTTTTTTATGGCAACTCTCGGTATTAATTCAAGAATCATTCGAACCGTCATAGAAAAGCAAAACGATAAAGTGACAGGTGTGCTTCAAGCAGAAAATCGAGGTAAACATGGAAATCATCTGAAAATTTCGGAGGAAATGAAGGAAGGTGTTAGAGAGCACATTCAGGGAATTCCTCGAAAAGAAAGCCACTATTGTAGAAGTGTATCAAATAAGGAATACGTTGAAGGTGGAAAAACCATAGCAGACCTTCATAGGGACTATGTGGACTCGTGTAAAGCTCTAGATAAACCATACGTGAACTATTTAATGTACTTTAATATATTCAAAGGAGAATTTAACATTTCTTTCCATGTCCCCAAAAGGATCAGTGTGATTTCTGCCATGGTTTTTTCAACTCAAGTGAAGAAGAAAAAATAAACCTGCAAAATCAATTCCACTTACATATGGAAGAGAAAGAACTCTCCAGAAAAGAAAAAGAAACCGATAAAAACTCCGATGATAAAATAGTAGCTGTGTTCGATTTACAAGCTGCTCTCCCTTGTCCGCAAGGAGAATCTTCTTCATTTTACTATGTATCAAAGTTAAATATGTATAATTTAACAATCTACGAACTAAAGACTGGGGACACTTATTGCTTTACATGGGATGAAAGCCACGCCAATAGAGGAGCCAATGAAATTGGATCGTGCTTTTGGAATTATCTTGTTGATCTAGATCAAAAATCACCTGAGAAGAAGTTAGATTTTATATTTTATAGCGACAATTGTGCAGGTCAGAATAAAAATCGTTTTATTTTTGCCCTGTACATATACGCCATTAATAACTTAACAAACATAAATTCGATAACACACAAATTTTTAGTTACCGGACATACGCAGAATGAAGGTGATCACGTACACTCAGTTATTGAAAGCTCTATAAAAAGATTCAAAAAGTCCTCACCTATTTATGTGCCAGATCAGTATGTGACCTTAATAAGACAAGCGAAAAAACGTGGAAAGCCCTACCAAGTTTGCGAAATGTCCTAACAAGATTTTTATGATCTAAAATTAATGGCTCAGGAGATTGGCGTTAAGGATAATCTCTTTAAAAAAGAAGAAAATCACGGCGGCGATGTCCAGTTGTCCAATTTATGTGCCGTCAAATTTACGAAAGATAGTTTAGACGAACTGTTTTATAAAACATCCTTCAAGGAGGATCATTTTCGTTCTGTATCAATTTTTAAAAACAGAAGACAAGGATTGACCATTAAAAAAAAACAATCTTGAAACCTGCTTATAAAAAGAAAGTTGGGATAACTGCAAAGAAAAAGGAGAGCCTTTTATGACTGTTTGCTAAGAAAAAAAATGGGACTTGTGTAATGCCGCTGTATTATAAAGATTTTTATGAAAATCTTTAAATTTTATGATGCTATTGGGATATCATGTTGCATTTGAGAATCCTTCTTTTGTTATTAGTTACTTATTAAGAAGTTAATATGTAGTTTCGTTTCATCGTTTTTATAAATAATATTAATTGCCAAAGAATATTGTAATATCTATTTTTCCTATGTCGTTATAGTTTAATAAAAAAAAATTAATAGCTTTAGTGACTTTGTTTTATAACTCAAATTTGTTTCAGATTACTGTTAAAAAATATTTGGAAGACCGTCACATCTCGGAATATTTTTATAAAATTGTTAATATTAAAAACACAAAAAGATTAAATCAGGTAAATTTTATTAGAAGTACTAAACACTGTCCACACAACCTATTACGAAGTCCCTAACCTTGTAGACTCTTTTTTTTCTCCAATACACCCACTCTTATTATCTACAAAACTTTAACGAGCTCTCCTGAAAATTTCTATTTTTTGAGATATAACTCTTTTGTTCCAAACTGACGATATATAGTACTATTATCCCTGCAAGAGGAAAAACCCTTATAAATACAGGTTTAAAGTTTGAACTCCCTGAAGGATATTACGGAAGAATCGCTCCCAGATCTGGTTTAGCTATACATAAAAGTCTTGAAGTTGGAGGTATTACTTTTTACATATGTTTTTTCTTTAGCAGGTGTTATGGATAATGAATATAAAGAAGTTATAATGGTGGTTCTCTTCAATCTTTCAGAATTTTTAAAAATTGTTTTTATTATTATTTTTTTATATATGTTTTTTTCTTTCTTTAGCAGGTGTTATTGACGAGGATTATAAAGGAATTGTAGTGGTGGTTCTCTTTAATTATTCAGGTGATGATGTTATTATTAATGTTGGTGATCGAGTGGCTCAACTAATCTGTGAAAAAAATTGCTATCCAGATCTAATGGAAGTGAAACATCTAAGTACTAGCAAACGAGGAGAGAATGGTTTTGGATCTACTGGGGAATAAAAAATATATTTTTGTATTTCTTTTTTATTTAATAAACATTTTTTACAAACTGTTTGTTTTATGATTTTTTACAATAAATTATTTGCTAAAATATCCATTCCTTATATAACTCTTTAATTTTTTTTCCTTCTTGACAATACACGTACCATGTATAACACAACAGTGTTACGAAAGCCAAATATTTTCAATTATAAGCGGCTGATAACAGTAAACACATTTATTTCTTGTAAATTTATTAGCAATTGACAATTCTTTTTTGAATAAATTACTCTGTCTCTGTAATTACTTTGTAACATTTTTATTGTAATTTAAATGTGTCTTAATTTTTGTAAATTTAACACTGATATGAAACATATTTTCAAATATCTATTTAAATTGTTTTAAAAATTTGTTCATTACGTCACATTAATTATGGTAATGCATTAAATACTATTTTACTTTATCTACACAAGTTTGAACTTTCTTATCTGTAATTTGACCTTTCCATACGTCATTGTCTACCACTTCTTCAGCACAGGTAATTCTTTAGGCTACACCTGCACAGGTAATAAGAAACTCAGGTGACGAAGGCACACCGTCACGTTTCAATACTTTTTTAACAGCATCTGGAATTCTTTGGCTATTACGTCACTTCTTCAGGTTAAAAAATGTCTGAAGACCTGAAAAAATCCTGAAATGCTGAAGAATGGTCTCTCTGGATGATAGAGGCCATCCGGGTGTCACAGAGCCACGTTAACCTATCTACTTATAGTATTGAAGATAATTCCTTTGGTACTATTATTTTTACAAGATAAGTACTTTCACATCTATTGTTGACAGTTGTTTGATGGTAAGTTTAAACCTATTATTTTCATAACTTTTAGGAACAAAATGCTCTCCCAATATGGGTCCGACCATTAGATACAACACTGAAGAAAAACATTAATAAGGTAGTATTTTATCGTTGATCGGACAAAAAATAGCCACAAAATAGGCATGTTCCTACACCTGATAAACATTTTATTTAATTTTTCGAAAAATTTTAATCTTAATGAAAGTTACTGTTTTAAAGAAAACCATATATTTTTTATAAACTAATAAATACAAAATAAAATAAACTTGGCGTTGCCAAAACTTTCGAGACTATTACCAACATTTTTTTCATATTTGTTAAACTGTTTTTATGTTTACCAAAAAAAAAAACATATTTATTTCAGAAATTCTAAGCAGTCACTTTTATTAAAAATCAATTTTTCTTTGAAATCTTTTTTGCCTCTGGGTTACACTTAATTATATTTTTTTACTTTAGGTATTTACTATTTACGTGTACTTATACTATTTTTGAAATAATTTATTTTGTTACAGATTCAAAATAATGTTGGTGAAAATGATATTGAAGTTATATTTGAAGATGAGACTGAAAAAAAAATCTGCAGATATGGTGTGTGGTTTGGGCATTTTAAAAACTATTTTCTCTTTATTAGTTTTGATATTTAAAGCAATATTCTTATTTTTAGGTATTAACTGAAAAAGCAGCAGAAGAAAATGATAAACCCCTTCAAATGGTCATTCAGAAACAATAAGGTATGTATATATGATTGAGAGTTTATAATATGTAAATGTTAGGTGCACAGATATAAAAATTTTTACTACCATCACAGCTCATACAGGGGGATCATTTGTAAGTCGGCACTATCGCTAACTTCTTTATTATTGGAGATACGAAGTCGGTTAAATTAGTAAAGTTGTAGTATTTTTTCCGCTGATTAATGTGCTGCCAACAGAAAAACAATTAAACATCGGGTTTTTCATAAAACTAATACATTTATTCTAGTAGCTTGTATGTTAATATTAATATAACTAATACATTTACTGTAGTATTTCCACGGAATTGAGGTTATTATTATTTTTTAAACAAGTGTAGTAAATGAACTACAGATATAATGTACTAAACTTTTATATAAACATTTTTAGAATGGCAGTAAAAGTGGAGGTCTCGGAACTAAGAAACTACAATCTAATGTATCAAGAAGAAGGCCTGCAGTTGTACGTACTTTAACTTCTTCCAGATTAGAAGAGTTATATGAAACTTTAATTGAATAAATACTACATCTTCTTGAAGGTTTGAACAAGGAACATGAAATGCATATGGAAATACAAGAATTAGAGAAAAAATAAAAAATATAGAACTTAATAATATGACTGGAAAGGTCCTTAAAAATGTAGTTGTGTTGTAGAAAATGCCCAATCTCAAAGAGGAATAACATCTGCTGCTAAAGATAATGCCATTGGAGAGTCAGTTGAATGGACTTTGTAATTTATTAGCTTTGTCCACAGAACAATCAGACAGTGTGTCTACGTAAGTTGGCGTCATATGGAAAAAAGTTGTGCATTATAAAAAGTTCTGCATGATCCAAAACCTAAAATACAATCATCAGATATCAAATTGTGTCAGTCATCTACAAGGTTTGGCCAAAAATGTAATTTCTGCTAAGGAGTAAAGTACCCATATTTTTCGTATTATCGCAAATTGATTCAAAGAAAAGATGTTTAGAATTGAAGACCATAATGCAAAAAGGTGTTAACTCACTTTTTTTAAGTTTTCAGATTTTCTCGCAAAAAGGTGTTAACTCGGTTCTTTGTCGGTTAGTAAATTTTTCGAGTCATAGATGGCGCTCATTCAAAGTAGGCAGACAATCAGAAAGGTAGTTATGTTCAAAAGAATATCAGGTTTTTTGAAAAGGTGTTTACTCATAATAGGGTGACAATTTTCAAACGAACGGCATTTAATACTCCTTTGAATTGATGATCTTGTGAAAATTCGGCGAAACACGTCAACTTAGATAGTATCAAGGGGGACAACTGAGGTACATTTGTTAGGTTTTTTAAATTCAACCCTTACGCCCAGGGCAATTACCCTAACATTTTAAATAGCAACCCCCAATTCTTGCCACACCATTTCTGAAATCTACATGTAAATCTAGGTTAGATACATCACTTTTTTATTTTTTTTTTTGTTAAAATTGAAGTAGAGGACCTTACAAATTATTAAACGTATTTCATTTATTTCAGTACAATAATTCAAGTTTTCAAAGGAGCTGCTTACCCACTGTCCCAGCTATTATTTGTATTAAATACAAAAGGTATAATCCCAAAAATGTTTGGAATTTATTTTGCCGGTTTACAATTTTTTCTAGATCTTGTATTTCGATAACGTTTAGAGGTTGTAAACAATTCCTCGTGCAATGCATCATTCTCATTTTATTAGATGTTTTGATTCGGTTGGCGAAAGTAAGCTGAAAATAGTTATTGTTGTTCACTTTGTGATTTCTTTCTAAAATGGTTTACACTATTGAAGAACGCAGAAATGGTGTTTATTTCATTTTTCGCAGCGGAAAACCGTTGCTTTACAAGAGCGGCGGCCGTTTTTAATGAAAGATATCCTGGAAAAATGTTCGTCATAAGTACATAAGAGTTAGTAGCTAAATTTCAAGAAACTGGATCTGTTTTGCTGGCTAAAAAGAGGAATGAACCATATTTGTTAAATGAGGCCAGACAAATTGAAGTTCTTGGCCAATTTGCGATATCTCCCACATTGTCCCTTCGAAAAGTTGCAGAAGAAACTGGACTGTCGCGTGAATCAGTCAGAAAAGTATTAAAGTCTATAAATTTCACCCCTATAAGCTACTAATAACTCAAGAATTAGGGATGACGACCCGACAGACGGATTGAATTTTGCGAAATTACACTGCACAGGATTATTGGCCAGCCCCAGTTGATAAAAATATCTGCTTTAGTGACGAGTGCACATTTTACTTAAATGGGAAGGTGAACAAACAAAATTGCCGTTATTGGAGCAATATCAATCCTCACGCCATTAGAGAAGGGCATACGCAATATCCGCAAAAAATTAATGTTTGGGCTGGAATATTGGGCAATGCTATCATTGGTCCACTGTTCATAAATGAAAATTTAAATGGTGAAATTTATGGGGAATTGTTAGATCGAGGAATAGAGCCTCTTATAATTCACGAGGTGGAAAATCAAAGGGACGTCGATGGAAATATTGCTTTAGATGAGCAGCTATTGCACTTTCAGCAAGACGGAGCGCCTCCTCACTATGTACGCCCAGTGAGAGAGTGGTTGGATAACCATTATCCAGAGCAGTGGATTGGAAGAAGAGGACCTATTGAATGGCCACCTAGATCCCCAGATCTGACACCACTCGATTTCTTTCTATGGGGTCATTTGAAATCTCTCGTATTCAAAACGCAACCAGACTCAATAGAAGACCTCCAACAAAGGATTATACAGGAATGTAGAGCTATTTCACCAGAGACATTCCAGAAGGTCCGCGAACAGTTTGAGCTTAGGTTGTACATGTGTTTAGAAAAGAATCGAAACCATTTTGAACAATTTATAAAGTAACTAGGTGAGGTTAAACCAGATTAAGAGGTTCAGTAATATCGCTACATTCTTTATCATTATTTTTAAGAGCTTGCTATTTTTGTTGAATATTGTGAAAACTTGAATTATTGTACTGAAATAAATGAAATACGTTTAATAATTTGTAAGGTCCTCTACTTCAATTTTACCAAAAAAAAAAAAGTGATGTATCTAACCTAGAATTACATGTAGATTTCAAAAATGGTGGCAAAATTGGGGGTTGCTATTTAAAATTTTAGGGGTAGTTGCCCTGGGCGTAAGGGGTTGAATTTACAAAAATAACAGATGCCTCAAAAGTTGTCCCCCTCGATATCTAAGTTGACGTGTTTCGCCGAATTTTCGCAAGATCATGAATTCAAGGAATATTAAATGCCGTTCGTTTGAAAATTGTCACCCTGTATATTTTACGCAAAAATGTGTTAACTTTTGAATTGACACCTTTTTGCATTAGCATTCATATTTTGTTTACGTTTGTCACGTGTGGAGTTTTTGTGATAATTCGGTGTTTTTTTCCGTTTTTTCAGCACTTTAAAGGTAAAAAACAATTTTTTATTGTGCTGGTTAATGTACTGTTTAATTAGTTAATGTTAAAAGTCCATTTTTACTTTCTTTAACAAGGAAAGATTAATTTCTTAAAAACCTAACCTACAAAATATTTACCAAAATAAGATAATATTATTGTGTGGGCAAGTTGTCTACGCTTTTGTCGTAAATAGATACTTTTATTCGTGGTCAGCATTAGTAATAATAATATTTGTAGATGAGAGATAGAACAAAGAAAATTTTTGCTAATCTTGCGGCCAATTCTGGAAATTTAAATCAATCTTCTGATGAACTTACCGATCCATTTGAAGATTCAGGATCTGAATATTTGCCGTCAGAATCAGGTGAGAATTTATTTTTTTGTTAATTAATATTAGTTTAGTTCCCAAATTTTCAAAAAAGTTCTACCTTCAGATAATGAGATCGTTAATGATAATGGAAGGATACAGACTAAGCACAAATGCGATTTTGCTTTAAATCGTCAAACTGGTTTAGCTCAAGAAGTTCCGGGAACAAGCGGCATCCAAATAACATTCCCTCCAAGAATTACACAAGAAAAGACTGATGACTCAACAAGTAAGTGTATTTTTATATCCATGTTTTTTTTTTTAAATTAGATAGTTTCTAGATAGATTTGGCAACATGTAGGAATACTTTAATAATCCGAATTGATGAAAGTTTTTTCTATATTTTTTAGGCGATTCAGATGATGAGCCGCTTCTCACTAAAAAATTAGACTTCAGCAGATCCATATAAGCGAGCCTAACGAAATCTTAGAATCTGAAGATCAGGTCTATACAGTTAAAGATACTGAAGTTACAAATACAGGTAAAGCAATAATTATCTATAGATAATGGTAGCAAAGATCGATACGTAAATTTTTATTTAAGGGCAAGAAAATGCGTCACCTCTTGAAGATAAGAAGAAGTCTAGAAAAAGAAAGTCTTTTCCTAAAACCTGGAAGCGTAACAAAATGAAACAGAAAAGGAATAGTGGCAAGGCATATGAAACGTATAAAGGAATAAGGGTTCCAGAAAAAGTCCTTGTACAGAAAATCGTCTTTGCAGGGAAAAATGTCGTTTGAAATGTGATGCAAGATTTTCCAATGATCTCAGAACCCGTTTGTTTGAAGAATACTATTCATTAGAAGCAAATGAAAAAAACTCTTACTTGTTTCGAACTTTGGAACCATTTAACGTCAAGCAGCCATCAGGTGTTCAAAGACAACGTCAAAAGTCTTTCAAGTATTTTTTTACAGTAGGCGGTGAACGTCGGCAAGTATGTAAACAAGCGGTAATATCAATGTTAAGCATTGGGCGTAAAAAGATCGATTTAATCAGGAATCAGATATCTGCCGGCAGATCAGCTCCTAAGGGGGATGAAAGGGGACGTCATCATAACAGACCTAATGAGACTTCTGAGGAAAGACGAAATTCTGTAGTCGAACACATTAAATCTTTTCCCTCTGAGATGTCCCATTACTCAAGAAATAAAAATCCCAATCGATTATATCTCTCTCCCTGGTTATCTATAAAGAAGATGTACCTGTTGTATAAAGAGAAATGTTCCGAAGAAGAAACTGTTCCTGTTTCTTTTGCCATATACAGAAATATTTTTGCAAATGAGTTTAATTTTGGTTTTGGGACTCCCAAAACGGATACGTGTAAAGTATGTGATGTGCATGTAGATGAGGAGCATGTTACCAAATTTAAAAAGCTTTTGACCAACAGAAAAATGACCGCGAAGCTGCGAAAAATAATGATAAAACTCTTTATATTACTTTCGATTTGCAGAAAACACTTCCTCTTCCAAAATTTCAACCAGCAAAGCTTTTTATCTAAGGCAGGTATGGCTGTATAATTTAGGAGTTCATTCAGTTACACCACAGCAGCAGAACGGCAAAGGATATTTTCATATCTGGACTGAAGACCAGGGATCACGTGGGCCTGAGGAAGTAGGTAGCTCATTGTTGGCATTTCTCGAAAATATCAAGGAAGATGGGAAGGCTTTTGATCACTTGCTAGCATGGAGTGATTCGGCAGGAGGTCAGAACAAAAACTTCTTCATTGTATGCTTATGGCATTATTTAATAAAATCTGGCACATTTAAGAAAATTGATCATAAGTTTCCTGAGGTGGGTCACACTTTTATGGATTCCGATCGAGATTTCGCCGCAGTTGAAAAATCTATCAAAAAACATCAAAATATCTATACTGTGGATCAATATGTATCAATAATGACAGAAGCAAGGAGAACAACTCCCTTTAACATAACAAGAATGGCAGATAAATTTATTGGCATTAAGGAATTGCCAAGGAAACTAGGACTCATAGATCGAAAAAAATCTGAAGATAATCAAAAAGTAATATTTAGGGAAGTGCGCTGGATTCAAGTTGAAGACTTTGGTATTACTAAATATAGATACTCGTTTGACGAGGCTGAGGATTGGACTATTGTTGACATACGAAAGAACAGACAGATGAATAGGACTCAAGTAGGAAATGATAACTTGTTAATGAATATTGACAAATCCAAAGCTATTGCAGCAAAAAATATGACAATATTCAAGAACAAATTCCTTTTATCCCAGAAAACTTCAGAGGATTTTATTATAACTTAAAAAGAGGAGAAAATTGAACATAAATGTTTATATATTTGTGATTTGTGTGAAAATGGGTTTTTAAAATAATAAAAGCTGTTTAATAAAAATGGTTTGTAGACATAACTCTTTTTTATTTATGTTGCTAACAAAAAGAATAATTTTCAAAAAGGTGTTAACTCATTTTTTGAAACTTTTTTAACAGTATTTTTGATAAAAGATATATTTTTGTAAAAAGTAACCTATTGCAAGATTTTCCATAGCATCTTTATGTATTATGATATCTAAAATTATTTGAAACTGGGTAAGGTAAAAAGTTCCAGTTGATAAACTTTAACTCAATTTTTCTCAAAACTAAAAAAAAAAGAGTTAACACCTTTTTGCATTATGGTCTTCAATTAAAAAATATTT
The DNA here is from genome assembly GCA_014170235.1 of Listronotus bonariensis. Classification (NCBI taxonomy): domain Eukaryota; kingdom Metazoa; phylum Arthropoda; class Insecta; order Coleoptera; family Curculionidae; genus Listronotus; species Listronotus bonariensis. The sequence continues at coordinate 20,292 of JACEGR010009414.1, forward strand.
CTTTATATGCAGTTTTGTTTTTTTCAAAAAATTTTTTTTTAAATTTTTATTCTGCGAAAATCGAGAAAATTTAAGTTTATACATTAGTGCATTGTACATTCTTCTGGTTTTAATAACAGTTAATTTAAAAAGTTAAATTGAAACTGCCCTATGATATTTATAATCGTGAAATGTAGTGCACTATTATCACAGAAAAAAAATCTTTTTTTTTTTTAATCAAACAAAATTGCATATTTAGAAGTAATTTTTAATTCCAAACATCTTTTCTTAATAACAATTTTTGATATTAGCAAAAATACAGGTAGTTTACTCTAAATAAACATTTTTGTCCAATCCTCGTAGATTAAGTATACAATTTGATATCTGATGGTTGCTTTTAGGTTTTGGACCATGCAGAACTTTTTATAAAGAATAATCATTTTACGTAAAATCAATAATAAAGAAGTTTCCCATATGATGCCAACTTACGTAGACACACTGTATAAATTAATAAAATAACTGCCTTGTACACAAAACTTATTTTTGTTATCATATTTCTGGAGATAAAATTGTTTATATTGAACTGTGTTTTCATTTTAATTACTCTCTTAAAATTGTCAAAAATAAAACAAATCCCACAATATCAGTTAATCTTGCCGGTTTTGAAAATAATTAATAATCTGATTTTGAAAAACATGAATCCCCAGGTTTCCATCATCTGCGTTTAGCTGATTAGAGGGATATTTTCTTTGTTAGCTGCTTACAGCAGCTGTAAGCACTTTCATTTTTTGACAAATCAATGACGTCAGTCTTACAGCAGCTCACAGCGGTTGTTAGCGGCGTCGGGAAATGTCTAACCACTGTCTAACAGGATAAAAAAACAAGGAGGGGGAAATATAGCCGAATTTGAGGTTAAAAAGTCAAACAAAATTGACTAAATGTATACTAATAACAACAAACGATGTGAAGGATTAATTTACCTGCCATTAAAGATATTGCTCATTTTTGTTTTAAAACTGGAGTTGCCATTTTTAGGTTATATTATTATTATTTTTTTGTCATTTGTCATTGGCGGTAAGTGCTTTTATTTTTTCGATTCACATTTTAATGACGTCAGCTGTTAGACAATCTTGTTAGCAGAGGTAAGACAGAAGAATTAGAAAAATATCCCTTAGGTATCATTTCCATTTCAATGAGATAATTCATTCTTTCTGCATTTCCATGGACTGGAGGCTCTTCCTCATTCCCGCTGCGTGCAATGTTGTGTAGAACTGCTGTTGCCACTATGACTGATAAAGAGATTTCTAGTTTTAACCTCAGACCATAAGCTTATACTGGAAACCTTCTTTTCCAGACTTTAAATAGTCTCTCCACACAGTTTCGGGTCCTAATCTGAGCCTCATTATAAAGATGTTCGCCCCTTGTTGTAGGGGGTCAGCAAGGGGTGTAAGAAGATAACTTTTAAGAGGATATCCACTATCACCTAAAATATATATGCATATTAATTTAATATACTTACCAAATAATATAATCCAAACATTTAAATTGCACTTTTCTGTTTATTAATAATTAGCTTTTAGGTACTACATAACATACTTCTATTACATAAAAAGAAAATTATTTACCTAGGAGTAGACAGTTTGGAAAATTATTTTTGTCAAATGATGCTCGTATACGACTATTAGCAAATATGGTACTATCATGGGCAGAACCTGGCCAACGAGCAACAATATTACTAAATTTCAGGTCACTATTACATATTGCCTGTACAGGGTTATTGATTAGATTTTGACCACCCCCGTAACTTTTTTATTTTTAAAGCTACGCACCTGAATTTTTTACCAAATTATGGAAAATGAAACGTATCTTTTAGAAAAATGACAAAATATTATAAAGGGTGTCCCAAAAAAATTGGACAAATCAATGTTAATATTTTTTTAACAGAACACCCTGTATATTTGTGGAAAATTAAAGAGCCCTTAAATAGACCTTTTCAAAAATATATAACATGATGTATTTTTCGAGCTATCAGAGTTTAAAATTACAATGACACAATAATAATTACAAGAGTGTTTAAACCACAGATTTCACCAAAGATACATAACAAAAACAAACAAATTGCCCGAGACACGTTTAACGACGCGGCCGGACGCCACTGGACAAAAAATTGGTAAACACCATTTAAACACTTTCATTCCATTGGTCACGAACGGTCACGTGATCCGCGCATGCAAAGGTGGAACGGCCATATTTGTTTATCTCGTTGTTTTGGTCGGTTGTGGTTTCGTTTGTTTTAGTGTATTTTTCAAGTTTTTAGTGGTTTCGTGTTCTCTTAGCAGTGATTTTAGTAAAAAATATTATTTATTACTTATTTAAGTACTAATAATGACCAGAAGGTGTGTAGTTTGCAACCAACAGAAGCAACAAGGGGATTGTTTATCATTTCACAGGTAAATAAACAAACTATTTCATGGTCGGCGCATACAGGGGTTTTATTGCAATACCAAAATTTCTGATATATTTATGTAATCTTAGAGCATATATCTGTGGCTTGGTCGAAAAAGGGCCTATGTACAAATTTGCAGAAATTTAGTTAGCAGGCCTATCTTACTAAATGAATAACTGCCTTTTCAATTAAAATGGTCCTAAGTGAATAATCCCAGTAACTTTTGATTAAGGTTGGGTGATAAGGGCCCAAGTGTGAGGGCTCAAGTACAAAGTGTAAAGTGTAAAGTCCAATCTACCTTTTACGCCTTTTTAAATGGTCCCATGTAACAAATATAATGATAATTTATAAACACAGAACGGCCTAAGTGAGTAATGGGCCCAGAAAAAATAGACCTATGATACCTTATGCCTTTTTAACATTATCTTCCGTTTTAATTTTTTGGGCCTAACTGTCACTTATTTAAAGTGTACTGAAATTTCTGGGCCTATGTAAACTTTGTACGTTTTATTATTCAACAAATATACACTTTCAAAGGGCCCATGTGCGACATAAACACATAATACTTTTTAATTTTGGTCGGATTTGCCAGTTAGGCCTTTTTAAATTTAAAAGTATTTAATTTGTCTCAGCTGATGTGTCACATAGGCCTTAGCGCAATTGCCGGTAACATAACCTAAAAATTTAATTTAACTAACAGGTGGTTGAAGTAAGGTGTTTATGAATATTTTGTGGTAAATTCTTAGTTTGTGCTGTATTTTTGGTGAGTTTCTTATTACTAAATAGATGGACTAGTGAAGTAGCACATGCAAACATAAACCAAAAGCCGAAATGTCTTTGAGCAACGGAAAATCTTGTCAATCACGTATCCAGAGGATGATAGACTTAGCGCTGGAAAATAAATCGGGGCATTCGAATGAAATAAATGACAATAGTGAAAATGGTGCATTAGAAGTAGCTACCAAAACCGATAACATTCAGAAGATTGTCGTTTTGAGAAATGATGTTATTCAGGTAAGCTTTTATATTGGTAGTCGTTATACAAAGCTTGTTAAATAGCATGGCTAAACTTAATAGGGAAGAAGAGGATGACGTCATCGCTTGATGAGAGAATTTCGGTCATATTTCTTAAAGATAGGCCGCGCGGCGCTTAAAACTAAGTATAGGTATAGTTATAAACTTTATAAGTTAACTATGTCACTGAGTTTTAAGCATCGATAGTCCTGCCTTTAAGAAATATGACAGAAATTCGCTCATCAAACGATAACGTCATCGGCTTCTTCTCTATTAGGTTTAGGTTACATTTGGGAGTGAAATTTAAAAATGTATTAATTACAGAAACCTCATTGTGACTTTGTTAGCGAGCAAGTTGTCAACAATCAAGATCATAAAGAACATCAGTCTCTTGGACAACACAAAATGGAAATTGTAAGTTACTTGATGAAAAAATGTAGTTTAGCTATGTTGTATATAATTCAAGATCATCCATCGTTTGCCTCTACTCAACAATACAGACTATGGATAATTAAAATTAACCTTGCAAAAGGGTATCATTATGAGTATGAAATTAAAAAGTCATTTATTCCAGGAACCTTATTGCGCCCCTTTGAGCGAGCAAATTGTTGATAATCCAGTTCAAGAAGTACATCAATCTATTGGTCAACAAAACCTGGAAATTGTAAGTTATTTAATTTAAGGAAAAGTTTAAACTGCAGATTTATATTTTGTAGGACATAGCAGACAACAAAAGCGATCTAAGCGATCCTTATGCAACCGATTCAGATGCTTCTTATAAAACAGAAAGTAACAACGAAACCAGCGAATCAGACGGAGAAACACAAACAAGAAAGAAAAAATCAAGAAAAAGAGTGAGAAATGAGTTAAGCTGGCAAGTAAATAAACGGAAGGTTGCAAGAGCGAGTGGCCAAGAATATAAAACAAAAAAGAATAAAATTGTGCAGGCAAAAACCTTAAAACAACCATGTACATGCAGAAAAAAGTGTTTTGAAAAATTTAGTCATAAGGAAAGGTTAAAACTTTTTCAAGACTTTTATGATTTGACCTATAATGAACAAACTCAGTTTTTGTCTACTTCAGTTAGGGAATTTAAAAAGCTTCGACGCACTAAAGTTGAAGAAGACAGCAGAAGATCATTTAGTCGTACATATGTCTTAAGCAAAGAAGGATTACCTGTAGAAGTTTGTAAAGTAATGTTTATGAATACTCTAGATATAAGTTTTAAAAGAATACGATATACGATTGAGAAATGTAGGCTTTCATTAAGCGGAATATGTGCATCAGACAGAAGAGGAAAGCATGGTAACCACCCGAAAATATTAGAAGAAGATAAAACTCTTGTAATTCAGCATATCTCTAAATTTCCAGCTTACAAGAGTCACTATTCTCGATCGCATTCGGAAAAACGATACCTATCGCCCGATTTAAGCATTCAACAAATGTATAGACTTTATGTCGAATATTGTAAAGAAGTCGACAAAACACCAGTATCTGACCACTTTTACCGAAGCATTTTTGTGTCAAATTTCAACCTTTCGTTTCATCCGCCCCATAATGACACCTGCAGTAAGTGCGACAAGTTAAACATTTTAATAAAATCATCCGCTGATGACGGACAAAGAATAGATTACGAACGAGAAAAAAGAGAACATTTAGATGCAGCAGAGAGGGCGTACAATGAAAAAAGGATTGACAAAGAAAAACTAAACAAAATGAAACTGTAGTAACGGCAATGTTCGACCTACAAAAATGTTTACCCACTCCCCACCTAAAAAGTGGAATTGCATTTTACAAGAGGCAGTTGTGGGTATTCAACCTAACAATCTACGAAGTCACAAAAGTCAACGGAAATAGATCCTTTTGTTTCATGTGGGATGAAACCACTTCAAACCGTGGAGGACAAGAAATTGCATCCTGTCTCCTTAAGTACATAAGAAACCTGCCCCCAGAGACAACCTGCCTAAATTTATTTAGTGATTGCTGCTCGGGGCAAAATAAAAACATTTATGTTGTTACTCTTCTTTCCAAGGTGTTTGAACTTTTGTCCCCAAATCACAGTTTAAAGGAAATTCATCATAAATTCCTAATCTCTGGCCATACTCACTTGGAAGCAGATTCAATTCATGCTTCCATTGAAAAAGCAAAGAAGCATACAACAATGGATATAGAAATACCCAGAGACTGGTCCACACTGGTTCGCAGCATTCAACGAAAAGGGGGAATTAAAGTCATTGACATGTCTCAGGATGATTTTTACAATATAAGCGCTCTTCATAAAGCGTATTTTGTAAGTAGAAAAAAAATGCAGACGGAGAGCAAATGTCTTTTTTAAAAGCAAACTATTTCCTTTACACCAAGGAAAACCCTGGAAAAATTTTTTACAAGGAAGGCTTTTTGGCGACAGAAGAGTTCAAAGTCTGGGATATCACAAGGAAGAAAAAGGGACAGCCAGATGAAACACAACCTACTTTGGAAAAGCTACATAATTCATATCCGCTGCCTCTTCCCAAAAAAATTGGAAGACATTAAAAGTCTAACCCAATATATACATCCAAACTGTCGGCTTTTTATGATAATTTGAGATCTCAAGAAGACACAACTGATGAAGATGAAGGAGTGTGTCCAGTTGATGTCTTAGATGACGAATAAGGCCCATTTTTTAAATTATTACCATTAAAAAGAAATTTGCTATTTTGTTTCAGTTTAAAATATGTTTTTACATTAATAAAATGTTTATGCTATAATAGATTTTTATTGACGCTAAAATAAAGAACTTTAGGGAAAACGTTTTATAACCAAAAAGGGCCTAAGTTATATTCTTTTCTACAATGGGGCTTAACTAACAATTTTTGGGGCCTATGTACATATTAAATCAAGGGTCTATGTGAGTTAGGCCTAAATTGTAGGGGCCTAACAAACAGAATATGCAAATCAAAAGGAAAGGTCCGCGAATTTTCAATACCTCTTGGATCATAGCACTTTTAACAACTTGCTGGCCAAATTTCATTTAATTCGGATAAGGCATTTTTGTGTAAGAAATATTTTTTCGATTTACAAATCCTAGATTATCTCAAAAGTTAATTTTCGTAGATAGGCCCTTTTTCAACCAAGCCA
>JACEGR010009415.1:0-26823 GCA_014170235.1 Listronotus bonariensis
CCAAATAGGCACCTGTAAACTGAATGTTGTCACTGGCATGAGGAAAAGTGTCAATAAATTTGTAACATTCTTATAACAAATTATTTTCTGGTGGCTGCTGCCTGTGGGTCATTGACCAAATGACCTTATGGTCGAGCGCTCGAGTATAAATATGCTAAAAACTCTCTTCTCCATACCAAGTTTTTATAGTAAATCTTACACTTTACACTCTCAAAAGAAGTCTGATAGATTCGGTGACACTTGGTAGAAGTTTTTTAAATAATATTTATTAATGTGTCTTTAAAAATTGCATAAATATGGTTTAGGAATGTATTTTATTATTAAGATGTTTTTCATTACAAAATATGGTCTTCTTTTTCGTTAACCAATTATTCTTTTAAATTGGTTTATTTATCTGGACCTGTTTATTTCTTTTTCTAAATGTTAGTTGAGTCAAATTTGGTAATTGAAATTTACCCCTTTCTGAAGACAGATCAATCTAAAATTGGGTATATCTCTTAACCTTTATGACAATACAATATAAAACATTCGTTATGATTGTTAATTAAAGATGGCAGCCGATACAAAAGGGCGAATTACATATTGCTACACAACAACCCTTATATGGATATAAAATAAATAGGCTTAATTTGTAGAATAGAGCTTATCATAAAAAATAGAATCCAAGATGGCCGCCACCACAGAATGGCGATTCATATATTTTACACCACTACCTCAATATTTAAAATAAATAAATTTAATAGAAAAAGAAGTATTAACTAACAACAAAACTAACTAAGAGCTAAAAATAATTAGGTTAGTCCTAGCTACAAGATCGCACCATTCTTCTCATTCATGTGAGGCATTGATTAGACAAATAATAAAATCGTTGGGCACGTAAAATTTCCGTTTTGATATTTACTTTTGATACGCTACGTCCAACAATCCTGTTATTTGTCTAATAAGTTCCACAGATTAATGAAAATATTGGTGTGATCGGGTAGCTAGGACTAACCAAATTAGTTTTACATTTTAGTTCAGTAAAACCGATTAGCATAGGTATATATAATTTTTTAAATAATAATAATAAATTTATAAAAGTTGTTTTTAATGTTGATAAGTTAATTATTACTGAATTAAAATCGTCGAATTTCGATGGGTCACATAGCAGTTTATTATGGGTATATTAAAAAATTGACTTTAAAAATAAAGTGGTCTTAGTTATTGAAGCATTATTAATTTAAAAAAATCATATTGTGACGTTTAGATTTTTGAAATATACATATATAGGGGCTACTCTACGTCACTGGGCAAATGTACCATATCGAACTATCTTCTTGGGACAATGAGACCGGTGGACCATCAAAACTAACTTCACATTTTTTTAAAACTAACTTAACTTATTTAACTAAATAAATTTAGTACGGGCATACCCCTAGGGATAGCCCGTACGGGGCTTAACTAAAACTTTAACTTTATGCTTGACTTTACTAACTACTTCTTCTCTGATAAACAATCCCACTTTAATTTCTTTCTCTCTTCTTAAATATCAAATTTTCCAGTATTTGTTTTGCATTTCTACGCTACCCAGTTTGTTTAATGTTTTTATTTTATTATTATAAAAGTAACCTAGAAAATTGTTTGATTTATACTTTTTAAACCTTGTATATTTTTAAAATTCCCAAAATTTATAACGTTTTTATACAAGGTGTTTACATATGCCCCCTTCCCGAAAGCGTTGGACCCACAACGCTATTAGAAATGAGCCAAATTTACTTTAAACCCTTTAAAAAAAATAGCAATATTACCGAAAACGATAGTTCCATATAGCTTACAAAAATTCAAAAATCTAACAATATTTTACCTATTATTTAAATTTATGTAAATAATCTTAACTTTCCAAAGTTTTAAAAACATCAAAAAAGTTTCATCTAAAATATGAAAACAAAAAAATGTTCAAATAGCCTTTAATCCAAAAAACAATTGTTTTGATGAATTTAAAGCCTCGACTTTTTTTCAAAAAATTAAAAGATTTGTCATAGATAATAAAAAATTTTTTTAAATTTTTGCTATTGTAAACAGAATAATTTCTAAATTTTAGATTTTCTCCAAGTAGTTTTATTTAAATATAGTTGTAACGGTTAAGATTATTTTTAGAGAAAAGTGGCCTAAATTCTATACCTCCTATATAAAACACTTTAAATACATAGTATTATTACTCATTAACTTTACTACATAATATGTACTAAACAAAACATCTGACTTGGTAAATAAAAAATGTTTATTTGAAACTAGCTAGCTCTGCATTATTAGAAATGGACTTGACCTTTCCGGCATATTGTATATCATCAAAACAATGACCCTTTCATAACTTAATATTACATATACGGTGGGTTAAAAAAGAGTTATTATCAAATTTTACTTTTAGGCTACTTTTCTCTGCATATTAAATCATTATTATTATTAAAATTATATTTTTTTCTAGTAAGTAAAGACCAAACAAAAATACAATTAATTAAAAAAATATCACAGATTTACCTAAAGACATCACACAACACTCGATTACAAATAACATACTGTTCTAGATTGTCCTTCCTTTGTCGAACTGTACCGATCCACCTTGCCTCCCTGTCCATGTCCTTGATGGTGCGTTCCATTGGCCAATTGTCCCGTACTTCTTCTCCACATACCATTGTCTGCCTTTCACTCCCATTTTCTTCTTCCACATCAGGTTACTGCAACTTCATGCCAATTTCCCCATATCCTGAGCTTCCTCAGGGCCGCTTAGACTAGTCTTGTACCCCACCATTCAAGACCATAACTTCAGAGCTCTTCCCCATACTAGAGCTGCGGCTTCCAGTGCTAATGCAGCCTCATGCTGCTTCTAAACTCCGTCTTCACGACGTAAAACAACAACTTCAACGCAAATAAATATTTCATATTCTTCTTCAACAACTCTGGCTAACACCATTTAGCCATATTTCAAAACTGAAGATATACCTTATCTTCCTTTTCTTGTAGCTACGCTGCTACCTCCTTGCAGCTACGCTACGCAACATATTTTTTCCCCATCTTCGTCATTTCACACACATTTCTTCTTCGGGGAACGGGACGCCTTTACCATATTTATGGCATTTTCTTCCACAAATACACTGAGGGGTAGGAAGGGCGTACCATGAGCGACTTTTCCTATCGCTTCACAAAGGGCACTGGAACTGGGGCGGGCACAGCTTACCATAACCGACGTTTCACAAAGGTCACTGGGAACGGGGGCGCCTCCACCATATGTGACGTATGAATTTTGAAATATACATATAGGGTCACTTTACGTCACTGGGCAAATGTACCATATGGAACTATCTTCTTGGGACCATGAGACCGGTGGACCATCAAAACTAACTTTGCATTTTTTAAAACCCAACTTAACTTATTTGACTAACTAAATTTAGTACGGGCATATCCCTAGGGATAGCCCGTACGGGGCTTAACTAAAACTTTAACTTTATGCTTGACTTTACTAACTACTTCTTCTCTGATAAACAATCCCCTTTTAATTTCTTTCTCTCTTCTTTAAATATCAAATTTTCCAGTGTTTGTTTTGCATTTCTACGCTACCCAGTTTGTTTAATGTTTTTATTTTATTATTATAAAAGTAACCTAGAAAATTGTTTGATTTATACTTTTTAAACCTTGACACCTCACGTATATTTTTATGTACCAAATTTCCCAATGTTAAGTAACCCAATTAAAATTTAAATTTCCCAAAAATGTATATTTTTAAAATTCCCAAAATGTATACTTTTATATACAAGGTGTTCACAATATGAATTGGTGCAGTACAACGTACTGAAAAAAATTGCTTAGAGGCCTAAATATACAAGATCATCATGAATTGTGATAGCAAACTGCCCTGGCAGCATTCTCTCATAAGAAAATAAATAAAAGGTTAAGTAATTACAAGATAAGATACAAAGTTTAAAATTTATAAAAAAGACATAGTTTTTGTAAATATCATGAAAAATATTCTTACCCGTAAAGTGTGTATTTTTTAAATATTTTTTGTCTTTTCTTATTTAAAGGAAAAAATAAAATCAATTTTGTTGCATATCCCTAACAATTGATAAAGCATGGCAGAAATTAGTGTTTTTTTTTAATAAATTTTTATTAAAAACATTTCTAAAGATGTATTTTTCAAAGCTTTTGAAAACTTCTATTGTAAGAACAAAAGTTTGCGCACGCCTGTAAACGCACATAAACTTTTTTCTTATTTGGTAGGTTAGCAGTTTGGCCCTACAGTTTACGAACGCCCTATATGGACCAGCGTTAAAAGCAGTGTTAATTATTCTACAACATTTTTTTCTAATATGTTATGTATTTTAGGCGTAAATGTAGTTTCTCTTGGCTTTTATGACATTCAATAAAATCGTAACTCGTTTGGAAAATTTACACCCTTTGTTCCCAAATTAAAATGGCGGGCGGAATGAACAAACGTGGTTGATCCGTATGACAAATTAGTTTTGGGTTTGTGCTGATTCAGATAGATCGTTTTGGCCAAACAGGAAGATTTTAGCAACGTGATATAATTAACCTTTATTGCTGTAGTAGAGTTTAAGATTTTAAGAAGTCTAATATGTTTTTGTAATGTGTTGTTTTAATTTAAAAGTTCTTTATTTGTTTTTAAGGTGTAAAACTAAATTAATAAGTAAAGTTTCTAATTATTTTAATTCAATATAATGATGTAGATTTTTTACCATAGGCATCGCTTAATTGTAGCACAGAATAACTAGATACCGCAAATTGTAGATATAGGGTTTCTGTAATCGATGAGACGTGTGTTTGGGGCATTTTGATGCTATCAAAGTATGACGTAGCGGTGTTTATCTAACAGCGTTTGAACTCTTCCCTTAAAGTTCAACTTTGCACACGCAATTAAATGGGTAAAGTAACTACTCTGCGCACGCGGCTAAAAAAATATTTTTTTACTAAAATTATTTTAAGACATTCAAAAATAATAAATATTACAAAGATATTATTTTGGTAAAAATTTAGTTATTAATATTCTCTTACTACTTCTTTAAAGAAGAAAACATTATCGGTGATAAATAAGACTTACATATTTTTTATCTTATTGCTTATAAAAAAAATTGCTTTTAAATTGATTGACTAAACTTGATAACGTTTACTAATAAGGAATTATTAATTTAAAAAACTATTTTTATTTATATTTTACTCCCAATTTGTCCCAGTTATCATAAGTAATAAGAAAAATATTATCGGACATTTTTAGTACTTTTTGTTTGACTAAACGGCAATCTACAAATTTTCAATACGTTTTCTTACCTTTAAAATGCATTAAGCTGGTTTTACACTTTTTAAACTTCTGATCCAATAAGTTTAAACAAATATTTGGTACAATTTGTTTGAAGACGGAAGTGTAAATTATTTGTTAGACTTCTTTAAAGCAAATATCAAGGTTACCAACTAAAGGGATTGTTTCCTCAAAAAGGAAAAAACATGACACACTAATAAAATAACTGTTAATAACTAAAAGTTAAACGCTGTCCTTAAAATCTTTAAATAAACACACAACTAAATACGCCGCCACTACGATAAAATTGAGTAGATGCTAACTGTCAATTTTTAATCTGAAAGGTTGGTAATTTTTCATCAAGTATTTGAAGAAAAATAGGACGTGTTCTAATCCTTCAAACAAATTTGACAGGGCGACCTTGAATTTATGTGATATCCAATTTTCTGTTTTACATTACAAAATTTTTTCAAGGTGAACTTGGGCCAAGTTATTTGACACAAGTTTGGTAAGTGTAAAACCAGCTTTATTCCTGTAGGTTGAAGGCGTTGCTAGACAATGTACAGGGTGTCCCATTTGTTGTCCCTTATGGGAAACTTGGAAACCATAAGAGATATTAAAAATCTGATACCCCATCATCGAGCTCTTTTGAAGAAAACATTTATGGTAAAACAGATCATCGCTATCGCGAAGCGTTTCAGAGATACAGGGTGATTCTCGATTTTTCACTTTTTGAAAAGGCCCTGTAGCTTTGTTGTTATTACAGATACGAGAGAACTAATTGCACATTATAAAGACACTTTTTTCCGTAGAATCCAGTGGCGTAGCCAAACAATTTTTTGAGCTGTCATTTTTGACATATGACCCAAACATGTTTTTATTATTAGGGACACTCTATAAATGATTAGGTAATTAAATTCCTGGTTTTTTTCTGATTAAAATAATATATCATAGTAGGTGGTTAAATAAATTTTTACGTCAAATATTGGAAAAATTATGATTTTAAAGACGCATTTTTTTATTTTAAAATTTAAAAATTTCCTACCACATTATTTATAAATATATAAGTATGAAATTTTGGTAAATAATATATATGATGTAAAAGATTATTATTACGCATAACAAAATGATACACGGTGTCTCAAAAAATTAAAATATTTTTTTTATTTTAAAATTTAAAATTTCCTACAATTTTATTTATGAAAATAAAGGGATAAAATTTTGGTATTTCATAAATGTAATGGTGAAAAATAATATTATACATAAAAAAATGATACAGGGTGTCTCAAAAAATTAAAATGATTTTTTAAATTTTTAACTTTAAAAATTTCCTACAATTTTATTTATAATTATATAAGGATGAAATTATGGTGGATAATATATATGATAAGGAAGAATAATAATATATATATATATATATATATATATATATATATATATATATATATATATATATATATATATATATATATATATATATATATATATATATATAAATATATATATATATTTATATATATATATATATATATATATATATATATATATATATATATATATATATATATATAAATGATACAGTGTGTCCCAAAAAATTAAAAATAATTATTTTTATGTTTAAATTTAAAAATTCATAGCGTCCTTATTTATGAATTTGAAGCAAAAATTTTGGTACTGTATTAGTATGATAATGTTGTATAAAAAAATAAAAATCACAGTTTTACAAGGTGTACAAATAAAAAATAAAAATAAAAAAAACTTGATAAATTTTTAAGTTTAATCAATATAACTTGTTCATTATTGTTGTTGTAAACTAATTTTTTGTTTTTTTTTCTACGGAAATGTCTTCTGAGCTAAGGGATGACAGATTCCTTTTAAAACAAAAATATAAAACAATTTAAAAACAGATAGAAGCCGCAATGCGTCTTTAAAATCATAATTTTTCCAATTTTTGATTTAAAAAAATTATTAAACCACCTACTATGTTATATTATTTTAATCAGAAAAAAACAAGCAATTTAATTACCTAATCAGTTATAGGGTGTCCCTAATAAAAAAAACATGTTTGGGTCATATGTCAAAAATGACAGCTCAAAAAATTTTTGGCCACGCCACTGGATTCTACGGAAAAAAGTGTCTGTATAATGTGCAATTAGTTTTCTCGTATCTGTAATAACAACAAAGCTACAGGACCTTTTCAAAAGTGAAAAATCGAGAATCACCCTGTATCTCTGAAACGCTTCGCGATAGCGATGATCTGTTTTTACCATAAATTAATGTTTTCTCCAAAAATGAGCCCGAGGATGGGGTATCAGATTTTTAATATCTCTTATGGTTTCCAAGTTTCCCATAAGGGACAACCAAAATGGGACACCCTGTACAGGGTATTCCATTTAGGAGGAAAAATTGCATATTTTTTTACTTTCCTTATATTTTTAAGTAAATTAAAGATAGTCAGTTGATGTATTTTAGCTCGGAGAATTTAAAAATCGTATTAAAAAACAAGTGCATAAAACAAAAGACTTACGCCATAAATGTTTTATATTTTAAATGGAACACCATACTTATTATTATATTTTTGAATTTTATGGTCAATTCTAAGTGTTTTTTTAAGCGTACTATGTGTCTGTCTTTTATTGTTTTTAAGTTATTGACCCTGAAAAGGTCACATTTTTTGCCTATTTATTTAAATATTTTCAAATAAAATATATGTAATGCAGGTAATTACCTGATACTTCAAAGTCACTTTGTTTTTTATTTCTTTGAAAATTATCAATGTATCTGCTGTTTGCTTTTCTGGCATTTACTTCACACTTGTAATATAGCGTTACTATCAGTGGTTTTTCATCAAACAAATATTTTATTTTAAAAACTGGTATTAAAATTCAGTAATAGGTAAAAATTTAAATGACTTTGAAGTATTAGGTTATCGTCTGTATTTTCTTTATGGTGTACTGATATATTTAATTAAATAATATTAGCCGAAAATATAACTCTTTAAGCGCCAACAAGCCAAAAACAGTTAAAGACAGACACAATTTCTTTAATAAAAAATTCTTAGAATTAAGTAAAGAATTCAAAAATACAATTATAAAATATGGTGTTTTGTTAAAAAAATACAACAGACAATTCTTTTGTTTTTTATGCAATTGTTTTTTAATACGATTTTTAAATTTTCAGAGCTAAAATACATCGATTTGTTATCTTAAATTTACTACAAAAATATAAGGAAAGTAAAAAAAAAATGCCATTTTCCTCTAAACTAGAATACCCTGTACAATGTTTCCGTCCATGACCGGGAATATTTTTTACGGACGCTCACATTTTTCTATGCTTTGACTAATGACGTTTGTCAAAGTCAATCAACAATACATGACAATGTGATACCATAGTAACGTGTTATACAAAGATTAGGTAATTATTCTGTTTATATCAGTTAAACAAAAAAAAATAATGCTATCTACTTAATATGAAAATTAAAAAATTATTTTATTTGAGAAAAAAAAATTATGTGCAACTCGTACTCGCTAACATGTTTTACAATATTAGAGGCACCATTGGAATCTTAGAGAGGGTAAAAGATACAGGGTTGGTTAAATCAGAGCAAAGTTGCACATTTTTATGCTTTACAATATTTTTTCCAGAAATTTAAGAGTTAGTAGCCGTTCCGAAATTATCCAGCGAAACCCAAAATTTTACGAAAGAGTTTTTATTTTTTCTTGGTTTATTTAAAAAGATATTTTTAAACAAATACCACAGTTTCTCTGTTGAATAAAAAGATGTTATTAAATTTTAGTTCTGACGTTTCGTCGCTGAGCTACCATCATTAACTTTGTTTTTTTAATTGGCGGAATATTTGATTTTAAACAATAGATTCTTAATAACTTACGAACGAAAATATGCCCGAAAGTTGGGGATTAAATCTTTATCATTGAAATAGCGAAATAGTGAATAATGGGCTTTCGGTCCGAACTCCCATAAAGATAAAGTGTGATATGTCGTTGGATTTTAAATTAAAATACGAGTTTATTTGGTTTTAAACAGAATATTCTGCCTATTAAAAAAAAACATATGTAATGATGGTGGCTTAAAGACGAAACGCCGGATAGTACATTTAATAACTTTTTTTAACAACAGAAAAATTTGCAATGATAATGTGTCATTTGTTAAAAAATCTTTCCTAAAATAAACTAAGAAAATAATAAAAACTATTTCGTTAAATTTCTGTTTTTGCTGAATAATTCTGGAACAGCTGCAAATTTTAAATTTTGAAATGAATAGTAATGCATTGCATGCATGCATAGCATTGTTAAGCATAAAAACGCACATCTTGCTCTAATTTAACCAACTCTGTATTTCTTACCGTCTCTGAGACCCTAATGGTGCCCCGCGAATTTGTATCACCCTGTATACTATTTTATGCTGTAAAATTGGATAGTTTCCAATATGTTTTTTTTTATATATTGTTACAAGGTAATTAAAAATTTAATAAGAAAAAATTTCGTAAATACCGTTTCAAATTTTTATTTATATAAATAAAAAGTTAATAGTAGGTATGTCGATAATGTCATGCCACAACAGGGTTGGCTACCTTTTTCATGGGCATAATACCTGTCAACCAGGTGTAAACAGCTTACTTAAGGGTATGTATTTAGCGACATTTTTTAAAAAATCAAACTCGTAAATATAGATTTTTATTATGAATCTAATGGTTTAGGGTTGGCTTTTAAATTACTAGGCTAAGTTAGAGTTGTCATAACTTAAAGTTTCAAAGCTCCGTAAGGGAATTAAGGTAAATATTTTTAAGAGAAAAAAATAGTACGCCACTGCATTGTTCTAAAAGAAAAAATGTTTTTCTAAATCCTCGTTTATCTTAGGATATCAAATTTGTTCTAAACCAAACGAGGATTTAAAAAGTAGTTTTTATTTATGAAAAATGCAGTGGCGCACATTTTTTCTTATTACCTTAAACTCCTTATGGAGCCTTGACCCTTTAAATCGCGCCAACCCTAACTTAGCCCAGGATTTAAAAAGCTTGTGTGTTGTTTGTAGGAGATTCTGTCAAGCGTTTTTTTAGAATCTTCTAAAACTAAAGCTAAAATTTTAAAACCTAAATATTAGTTAATTTTAAATGTCTTATTTTTATTCAATTTTATCTTGACAACGGTGGCAGACTTGCCAGCGAAACGTCGATTTTTAGATCTTTACTTACTTGTTTCAAACTTTTTTTTTTTTTTTTGGTAGGTTTTTCTTTACTTTTTGGCATGTAAAACTAAAGATAGTAATCTTCAAAACTAAGTATTCAAAGCAAAAATCTTCAAACTTTAAACCACATTTAAAAAAAACTGTAAGCTGCTCGTTATAAAATTATTAATTATATTTATTGTTGTTTATTTTAATTTAAAAAAAAATATTAGCAAAGCCATACATAGTTTTATTTTACACAAACACATTTTTTGTTAACATCCATATATAAATTAAAGAAAATCGAGTTTGCAATTTTTGATTCTAGACCTCTCAATTGTTTATACAGTAAGGATATTAAAAGTTTTTCTCCCCTTTTATCTTTCAAATGGGATCATATATCGAGTTGGATGAAATTCGAGTAAGAGGGTGTTACTTAAACCATTTTTTGCACAAAAATAATTTTGGTTTCGGGACCGCCAAGGGGACACTATCAACTTTTTTGTAAGAAAAGGGGGTTAACACCTAAAGGCCTTTAGGTTCGTTACTTACCGCATCTTTGTTTTTAAAAATCGGCCGAGTCGCTCCAGACTTAGGACCATTTGAAATTTGGCTATAGGGTGGTTTTAATGGAATTGGCTTGTAAATCTGGAAAAGCTGGACCTATTTTTAAAAAACAAAAATTTATTAAGTAAAAAATCGAGAGGCCTCTTTAACGAATTGCTACACTGCTACATGACTAGGAATGGACAACGATATATCGATTATTTTCAAATATCGATATATCAAAAATCAAATATCGATAATCTTTATCGATATTTAACTTTTTGATATATCGATACATCGATATCGAATATTTTTGATATTTGTGGTAAATAAGTTAAAATTCAAAAGAGATTTTTTCACTTAAATTTTTAAAACTGTCAAAAATGTTGTACTGTTAAATTAAAAAAAAAATAAAGTATTAAACTAATTTTAACTATTATGCTGTATTTATTTACCCCCTACCTATTAAGAAAAAATAAATAAAAAAACATGTAATACTAAATAATTACCGATATTTATTTCTCTCATAAATATAGATACATTGCTCCTCAATATACCGAATATTCCATATTAGCTCAAACGATATTTATCGATCACATCCCTATACAGGACCCCCTTTCTATTAAAAAAGTTGCTCCCATCGGCACTAGGCCACGTGTCCAAAAATATTTATGCCAAAAGTAGCTTAAGCGATACCATTTTACCTTAATTTTACCCGATCTCACAAAGATAAAGTTGGATGTTTTTTTCAAAAACTTTTAAATATAGTTATGGAGATAAAATCCAACCAACACAGAAATATAGAAGAATGGTCCAGCTCTTTAATTTTTCTACTTTGTTTTTTGATTACAAATGTAAAAAAATTAATTATACCTATAAAAATTAATACTTATACGTAAAACTTAAAAATATTACGTTTATTCTTATTTAAAACAAAGTGGATAATAGTATATACAATTTTTAGTTCTGATTAGGGTGATAGTTGAGATCTGCGTATTGTTAGGAGTATGGTCTTCTGTTAGTAATTTAACCAAACTGAATATTTTTAACTTTACACACCTTTCCTGTCGATCAAGCTAAAAATAAGTCATAAATATAACACGGAATATTAAAAACCACCACTGATCAAATATTTTATTACTGAAAATTGGAATTTTAATTCTGAAAGGAGGAAAAGTAATGTAAATAAACTATTTTTGAAAATGATTTTGATTTATTACATAAATAATTTAATTGGTTATTTTCATAATACTTACATATCATTTTGAAATTCTTCTCAAATTAAAATTATATTTTAAATTCAAAGAATATCCCATGATCATAATTAGTTATAATTTTGTTTGAAATGACAGAATATTCAATGCCTAAAAGCTTTGAATACCGAAACCATATCTTTAGCGGTTTTAAAGATATTAAAGCGCTGCCGTACTTTTCACTTCAAATGCGATTTTTAAATTTAAAATTCTAATTTATTAAATCTGCCCATTTTTTTTCTGTACCCAACAATAAAATATATTAATAAAAAAAAACAATAACAATTCGGGTAGCACAAATTGGAAATTGTGATAAGAGTGCTAATATTAATGTTAATTCTACATAATTTACGTAAGTGCTCTCAGATAAATAATTTTCTAAATGTAGTTTTAGCTTTTTAACAGTTTTGATTAACAGCAACAAAAAAAAAAAAATTAAAAAAATGAATTAAAAAAATTACTTTACTTTTTTACATAGAATTAAATAAATTTATTTAATTTTGATCTGCAATAATTTAAGTGTACAGAGTATTCCATTTAAGGGAAAAAATGGCATAATTTTTAATCCCATATTTTTTAATAAATTCAAAATAGCCAATCAATTTATTTTAGCTCGGGAAATTTAAAAATCGTATTTGAAAAACAATTGCATTAAAAACAAAAAAATTAAGCCAATAATGTTGTATTTTTACAATGAAACACCATATTTATAATTATATTTTTAATTTCTTTGCTCGATTTTAAGTATTTATTATTGAAGGTACTATATGTCTGTCTTTACTGTTTTTGAGTTATCGATGTTTAAAGAGTCATATATTCAACTAATATTATTTAATTAAATATATCAATGCACAATAAAGGTAATACAGGTGATTACCTAATACTTTAAAGATATTAAAATGTTTACCTATTGGTAGATTTTAATACTGGTTTTTAAAATGAATTATTCGTTAGATGAAAAACTACAGATAGTAACGGTATATTACAAGTGTAGAGAAAATGCCAGTGAAGCAAAAAGAAGATACATTGATAATTTTCAAAGAAATAAGACTTTAAAGTATCAGGTAATCACCTGTGATACCTGTATTTTTATTGAGATATTAAATAAATAAGCCAAAAATGTAAACTTTTAAGCGTCAATAACTCAAAAACATTAAAAGATAAACATGTTGTACCTTTAATACAAAATTCTTAGAATTGACCATAAAATTCAAAAATATAATAATAAATATGGTGTTCCATTTAAAAATTACAACTTTTATGGCGTAAGTCTTTTGTTTTTCATGCAATTGTTTTTTTTAACGACTTTTAAATTCTCCGAGCTAAAATACATCGATTGACTATCTTGAATTCCTTTAAAAATATTTCCGAAGTCAAAATATGCAATGTTTTTCTTAAATGGAATACCCTGTACATAAAAATGCGTAAATCCGGAACTCCGGATTGGTGCAATTTTCAAAAAGTCGTCTGTTTATGGAGGTAAAAACATAAATATACGGTATAAATTTGAATAAGACTATCTTTTGAACTAACAATATTAACGAAAATATTTTACAATCATAAAAGTAAACAAGAAAATCGGCGGATTTCGTAAAAAGTTAAAAATGTTCAACTTTTTTCCGGAACTGTCACGAATCAGTCACTTTGTCAACATGGCTGCCGAAAGCCCAATAAAATTTCGATATTGTAGTCATGTGATTCCGGGCTTCGTAGGTTCGGCAATATTTTACCGTACAAGAGGACTGGGCATTAGACGTTTAACCCATCTATTCTCCTGGTTCATTACAAACGGTTAGGCTTTTATCGTACCTACCTGAGGGTAGGTACGAAGGCGAATAAGGAATTTGACGCGCCGTCAGTTCAGTATACACAATACACACGTTCACACTTACTCGCGAGCCTTCTTTCAGTTCAGATAGGATCGAAGGTCCCACTGACTGTGTGTATGCCTATTTATGCAACGCGGTAGTGTCACCACGAGTCCAGTTCAAGTGGCAGAAATATGAACGATTTATGGACAGCTTCGATGTCTCTATAAGCGGGCTTATGAGAGGACTTGGATTTTCGGCGCCGATTTCTTTACATGTATCCGTAAATCTATTGCGGTAGCTATCATATTTTTACTACCACCAAACGGTGGTTCCACGGCTAGAGGTTGAATCCCTGTCGCCTGGGAGTTAAAGCCAGATACTCTGACTACTGCAACACCCGGAAAAACATAGACGTTGGTAGGAAGCAAGAAAGCTTAATAGTTAAATTATTTGGTAATACTAATGATGCCAGAGCCTTTTATTTTATTACTAAAATAGATATGCCTTTAAGGTCTTACAATTAATAAAATTTGTTGTGTCTAGGTCCAATAAAAAAGTTTGCAAAAGAAAGCTTAGTTGTACTACATCTTGCTGTCTAAAAGCTTTAACCATCAATTAAAATGTTAATAGTTAACTACTGCTTAGTATCATAAAATTGTACTGGTAATATAACTACATACATGCAGTTATCGGCATTTAATTTTAAACGTATACTTTTAATTTACAAAGTATATTAATGAATCATACTCCTCAATGAATAGAAAAACAGTGCCTCATTCAAAAACGACAATAAGCTATTATTTTTATTATTATTGCAGTTTATACACGGGGACAATTAACAATGGCTATTATAGAGTTGCAAAATGGCTGTTTAGTGTAAAAACGTATAATTATAGACAGAAACAGGTGCTGCATTTTATGGTTATTGCAGTCATAACTTAATATTATATACAGTAAAAAGTCATTGTTATACTCTAGTAAGAAAATTGTAAACATTTCTTTTTAATTTTTGTGATATGCACTTAATTAAAAATGAATCATAAACAAACACATATTTTTCTAAAATTGTTTTTAGTATTTTTAACGTATACAAAATCACTTTTTGAATTTACTATGGGTGCCGTTCTTAAGTCTTTTGTTACCCCGTGCAGACAGAGAAATTGCCGCCCTCCTGCTGCAAAGAACTGGAAAAATTTTTAAGATAAAAAAAGGATTCACTTTTACAATACATAAGTAAATCTTTTATTAAAGTCCACTTTTTTACTTTTTTCTTCGTAAATATTTTTGAAGAGCAAAAATAGCCTTAATTCCACCGTTTTAAAAAACCACCCTTTATTTGGCAAAATGACGCCTGCTCATTTCTGTTGCCCCGTGCAAATGTCCCTGCTGCACCCCGCCAGGAACGGCCCTGAAATACATACATAAATTCATTTTTAGTGTTTTTTCTAAAGAAACCCCTCAAACACGTTTTTTTCAGCTGCCATTTTTTTGTGGTAAATTCATTTATACAGGCTTGCCCAAAAATAAGCCATGACCAACAACTTCATTTGTTAAAATTATCATTTATCATGCACCGTGTCTAATGTTAAAATTCATCAATAAATTACCATCAATTTCCTGTTCGTGAGGACGTCTAAGTTGAAACAAATTTATTTAAAATTTAAGAAAACGCTTAAATACGTCGATTATTTTTAATAGCTTTTTTATGGTTAATTTGTATTTACAGGGTGGGCCAAAAATAAGCAATAACCCCCAACTTAATTTTTTATCAAACAGAAAATCCCCATTTTGTATTTTTTCCTAAAATAATTTAAATTTCATCAACAAATTCAAAATAAAAAAATATATCTATATTTTTTTAAACTATAGCCAGTTGGATCTTTTTGCTTTAGAATATTTTATGCAAAATTTTCAGATGCCTCTAATTATCGGACAATGGTAGATATTTTAGCAAAATTTGGAATTTGTCGACAAATTTTAATCAAATTTACGAAAAAGATCAAACAAAGGATTCGCTTTTAAAATTTTATTTTTTTGAAAGAGGGTAATACAAAAATTACCTTTTTGTGCAAATTTCTATATTAAAACTTTCTTTACCAAAGTGTTTCTTTTAGGGCAATAAGTATCTGATATACATTTGGTGTGTGTCCAATGTCCCAGTTTTTAGCTATAGTAATTTCAAATATTATCTACGCCCGTCTTGAGAGCGGCGGCAAAGGCATTTTTCTTAGTGACCACAAAAAAAATATATTAGAGAGAATACGCTTGAATCTGCATTTTTTAAAACTAGAACTAGCCAATAATGTAAAAATAACTAATATAATCAAAACATTTAAAATAAAATTAAAAATTATTTTGCTTATTATGCAAAACCAACATAAAATTAGGCAGTTTATTTAAATTGGATTCTTAAACAAACAGTCAACGCCATTTCATTGTCTGTTTAGACAGAACTTCTCAGAACTTTTATTTTTGTTTGGTACTCTGTTTCTTTAATGTAACCGTGTACCATCTTAGATTAAATAGTTAAAGTGTTAAAAATAATTATTCTAATTATAAAATAGTAAGTTTAGCACTAAATATTTCCCTAACACTAAAATATAATTTTCCAGAAAGGTAACGTAGGCCATGACGTAATGACCTGAAATTATGATTTTCCGAAAAATTTATGTTTAAGGTTCCTAAACAGTAAAGATTTTTCAGCACAAGTTTTCTGCTATGAAAATACTGTCTTGGTGTATTATACAAAGTAGTTTACTCCATTTAGTGACGGTTAAAAAAGCATTCTGCTTTTCTATGATATCTACCACGACCCTCTCCTCAGACCGATTTCGCCCGCCTTACAGGAACTGATCAATGAGGCTGTAACGACTAGTGATAACAAACATAGAGACCAAGCGTCTACTTATTAGACAAGCTTCGTTGTCCAGCAGTAGTATTTTAGATGCTGCCCTTGATACCTTACTGAAATTGCATCAATTTTAGGGGAGTAGCGTAGGTATATTATTCAGCCACAACGCTAAAATTGATGCTTGTATTTACTTAAGGCCACTTCAACAGGGCATCAACGACAGGATTTAAAATCCTACCGAAACATGGGGCAATATGAATAAAAAGAAGCAAAGGCGTATACTTATAACATTTGAAGTAAATGCTTTTGCTTATAGGTGTAAGCAAATGCTCAGGATATAGAAAAATATAGCAACACACTTATCTTAGAAGTAAAAGCATTTACGTAAATTTATAAGTATAAGCATTTGTTTCTTTTCATTCATATGGCCCATTACAAGTAGTCTTTCGTAAATTTGTTAAACAAAATATTACCGGGTGCTTTGGGATTGGTAGATGAGGTAAGTATAAAGCAGTTTTTCTTTAATTACATTCTATTATGGAGTGTCCTCTACCTGTGTAAAATTTTCTATGGTAACATGTGTTTGTCTTAAAAAAAAGAAACTATTTGAACAATTATTTTAGTAAGGATTTAAGATAATGCAGGATAAAGTATCATAGCGTATTTTCTACAAGCAATACAACAACGTAAAGGTCGGGCCTCACATAACCGCAACGAGCCCGTGGCCGTGCGTTTCTCTGGTAAAATGTAGGGGGATGTGATGCAAATTTTGTATTTTTAATCATACTGCAGTAATATAAGTCAATTATACCACGCTTTCAATTACAGCTAATAATAAATTAAATCTTTACAAATAAGTTAACACAGTTTTAAGGTGTGACCACACATAACCACACCGAGTCCTGCACCGTAGCACGGCCGTGTCTCGGTTTTGAAATGTACCGTTGTAATCAAATGCCGTAGGCTTAATATCACCGCTTTGTGCCCGACAACATACTTACCCCGCACCGCATGTTAACAAGTAAACAAACATAAGTGTATTTGATTTCTCGAAATATTAATTTAAAAAACTTATAAAACAACAAATAATTTGTGTGGCACAGACTTTTACCTATATAACACTTAAAATTTGAAAAAAGGGAAGAAAGATAAGTAGAAAAATCTGTTTTATTTAAACGAAGAGATATACATACATAAATTAATAGACTTAGCTTGACAAAAATGCTTTGTATATTTTTGAGGGCATGAAAAGTACTTTTGAATTTTTCCGAATTAATTTGCCCCACTTTCCCCTATCACCGTGAAATCGGGCTTGGTGCGGTTATGTGTGGCCCGACCTTAGTACAACCTAAAATACATAATAGTTTTTGTGTTATTATAAAAAAGAAACTACTTTCTGCTCCCTATCTATCCGATAACACTAAGCTTACTTTGCAGTATAGGAAAAGTATTTTACTTTAATCATCAGTGCCTAGATAATGTTTATGTTAACTTCACATACACGTATGAACAGTTAAAAGCACTAAACCACTTACCTAATCTTCGTTTAGTACTAATTTTGCAGACTACCTACTTAGTACTTTAGCACCTTTCGGCTTTCATTTGGACTAACGGCTTGCAATCACGTAGCAAATCTACCATAACTGTGCTGTATCATCATTTAACTTTGGCATATAATTTCGATAAATCCGGTTGATTCAAATTATATCACTATGAGGTGGGATGCAAAAACTTGTTAAAGAATTTATTTAATGACCAGGCAGAGAGACATAAGCGTAAAAAAGCTGAAATTTATTTTGCAATTGAGGTAATGGCAGGAAACAAAGGCATTATTATTTGTACAAGTTTTAAAATATTGATTAGCATACAAGAAGTAAATTAATATACAGGGTGTTACTATCTTTATTCAGTATATTGAAACAGCTAACTTATTTCATCGAACATTTTTCTAATTTGAGGAGCTCCAAATCAAAACGCAGGTTTTAATAAAACAATTTTTAGAATACCTCCCAATTTTAGCTTCGCGTTTTCTATTTGTAAATTTTATAAAGTTTTTAAATCAAAGTATGTTTAATTGTTATGTTTATAATATGATATTTTTTAAACAAAAAACTTTTTAAACATAAATAATAAAACGCGAAGTAAAAATTGTAAGATACTTATAAAATTGTGTTTTATCAAATACTGTTTTGATTGGAGCCTCCTCATTTACTTTCTTTATTGTTGCAGCAGTAAAAGAATCCAAAAACTTTCGTCATTTTATATTGTAAGACGCTTTAATGATGTTATTAAAACATCATATGGCTTTTGGTCAAAGTTGTTAGTAGGTTTAAAAGAAAAGCTTGATGAATGAAATTAAGGACTTTGCCAAAAAAAAAAGATGCAGTTTCTTTTTAAGGTAATTTTGAGGTAAAATGTACATTATACAGGGTGATTCAAAAATCGATCACGAAACTTAAGAGGGTGATTCTACTTGACAAAATAAGGGTAGAGCTTCATATAATTTGTATTCAAAATGTCATTCGTTTTCGAGTTACAAGCCGTCAAAGTTCAATTTTTATTTTGGTTTTTCGCCATATTGCATTTATTTTTTAACCAATCCAGTTGATATTTCGCATACAAATCGAGCTTTGCAGATTCTAAAATTTTAAGACAAAAGTACTTTTTAAATACCGCCAGAGGGCACTTTACCTAAAACTTAAAATTTATTTACATCATAACTTTTTTATTTGACAGATATTGCAAAGCTGGGGCGTCATTTTATAGACAATCAAATACTTAAAAAATAAGGTACTTTTTATTAAAGTCAATAAACTTTACCGTTTAGGCACCAATAGACATCAAAGTTTTCATCAATTTTAATCAAATTACCTACATACATACAGGGTGTCCAGTAACTTAACCGACAAACTTAACAAAACGATTCTACAACAAAAAATAAGAAAAAAACTTTATATAAGCATATGTCCTAAAGGTCTTAGTTTTTGAACTACGGGGTGTTTAAAATTAAAAAAAAGTGTTTTTTTTTAAATATTTGGCGGCATTGAAAAAAGTACTTTTGTCTTAAAATTTAAGAATCTGCAAAGCTCGATTTGTGTGTTAAATATCAACTGGATTGGTTAAAAAATAAATGCAATATGGCGAAAAAACCAAAATAAAAATTCAACTTTGACGGCTTGTAACTCTACCCTTATTTTGTCAAGTAGAATCACCCCTTAAGTTTCGTGATCTATTTTTGAATCACCCTGTAAATTAAATTAAAAAAAACAGACACAGTTTTTGACTGTTATAAAAAAGATATAGATCCGACAGTAAATTTAAAAGTTATACGGATTTTTGTATCCGTATAATCATTTGTTGGTGCAAGAAAGTTGCAGCTCCGGATGCAACCCGCTATTATAAACGAAGCGAAATTTTAATAGGCTTATTAGAAAGTTTAAAACCAAATATTCCGCCTATTTAAAAAAACAAAGTTTATGATGGTTTCTTAAAGACGATACGTCGTAGATATCTTTTTATAGAAAAAAATAGCAATAAAAATGTGTCATTTATTTAAAAATATCTCTTCAAACATTCTAAGAAAAAAATTAAAACTGTTTCGATTTTTTGTCCCAATTTAACCAACACAGTATCTATTACCGTTTCTATAATCCTAATGGTGCCCCTCGAATTTGTAACACCCTGTATAATTGGTGAAAATACCATGTTTAATTTTTTAAATTTTAAAGTATTGAGTACTTGCAAGAACTCTGTACGGTCTTATATCTAAACAGTGAATAAAAATATTTAAAGCTGAGTTGACTCATTCTTCTTGTGTCTTTTTTTATCACTATACACTAAGGTCCTGAAGTTCCCTTTTCTAAATGTCAAAGTATCGGCTGGGCGTCATCTAGAATTATTTTTAATGGATAAAGGTATCACGTGATACCTCGTATTAAAGTTCCTAAAAAGTTCTTTATAACTCCAGAATATAAAGCCAGTAGCTTTAATAAATTAATTACTCGAATACCCTATTTTAAAGACTATATTTCCGAAACTAATAAAGCTAGATGAAATTATTGTAGTTTTTTCTTAAAGTTCTTTTAAACATCTTTTTAATGGTGATTTTGCTGATTATTTTTTACAGGGCGGGGCGAAAAATTATATGTAGATTTTTTAAAATAGAACACGCTGGGTATATAACAGCATTTAATAGATCTTTAAAAGCGTTTTAAGAAAATACCACATTTAATATGTTTAACTTTATTAGTTTCGGAAATATGGCTATTTAAATGTGGTTTTTAATTGTTTAGTATGTGAAGGTACTGACTTTATATTTTGGGGTTATAAAGTACTCGTCAGGAAACTTTAAAATTATGTTCTTTTCATATTTTTTTAATGGCGCCCAGCTATTTCCTTGTCATTTAGAGCTGTTATTAATATATCAAGAATTGCAAATCTTGGTCATATAGTATCATTTTAAGTTTTATGAAAATATATCGAACAGTTCAGAAGTTAGAAGGGGGCGACGGATTTTAGGACCTCATTGTAAAATATTATTTTTTTTTGTAAAATTAAGAAAACGAAATAATTAATTCCCAAACTGTGCCTCGTGACACCCTGGGCGTCGCAAGATCTTTTCAGGGAAGTCGCGTGTTGATGGGAGAAAAAGTAGAGTGAAGGTGTATCCGAATATCGAGATGGTAAATACAACTATTCCGTGGACTAAAAACGTAAAGAAATTAGGCAGAAAATTTTAAGGACTGAAAACAAGGGACTGTTGTTGCTTTTTGAAAATCAAAAAAGAGAACCTTTATTTTGCTCTTCAATTTTTTTTGAAGTAATTTTCTTGTGGTGTCGTAAGAGAATAGTAGGTGTGCAAGGGTGTCACAATACAAATTAGTTTGGGAACTTCAGCTCTAGGCCGTTTAAATTGAGGAAAACACCTAAACGAAAAATATATTACATTGGTGTGTTACCACAACAGAAAATGTATTACAAACATTTTAATCTTTAATAACAGTTAAACTTAATTTATTAATCTTTTTACATACGAGTATACCCCAACATATAATTAGAATAAATCTTCCTTCTCTTTTAATTACGTACATAGCTGTTTTTTTTTAAATTTGAGCTTTAGTTTTAATTTACTTTTAAATGATGTAACTAACACCTGTAGAAATTGCTAAGATATATTATTAATAAGGTAATTATTTAAACAGAAAATAACATATTGTTGCATATGTTGCAGAATAATAATTAGTGCTGTTTAAATATTGTTTAACTCATATTAGTGCTTTAATTCAATTAGAAATGTTTTGGATGGCAGCACAATGGTTTCGTAAAGAGATTCAATGCATAATATTGCATATTGTAAGTTGGTACCAGTACCAGTACCTGCTATCTGCAGAAACTAAAGATTTAGGACATAAAAAATTAAATTTATTTGTCGTAAATCTTGAACGCGCCCTTTTTCTTTAAAGTTACGCCTAACCTTACAATTTATACAACGTATAAAAACTATACAGGGTGTCTCTAAAAGGTGTGTAGAAAATGCTATCATAGACTCCTTAAAAAAGAAATACAACGATCTTACAGAATTTACCTTAGTTGAAAAGTTAATTGTTTGCGAAATAAAGAGTCTCAAAGTTTCTATTTTATTTTGATTATTTTTAAATATTTTATTTATTATTATTTTGTTTTTTACAAAATTTGGTATACGGGACTTTTTAAAGTAGCGAAGCAAACGTTACTTGTATTTTTGCTGTTTAATGTAGAGGGCGCCACCTGCAGTACTTTGCTTTTGTTTAAAATGTCATTTCACATAAAAAATTTTGTGCATTCCTTAACGCTTTATTTAAGCCACCCGGGTTTCTATAAAAGGTCTGTACTAATTGATAATACAAGTTACTTACGCCAAAATACAACGATTTAACTTCAATTATATTCATATAAAAGTTGGAATCTAATTTCCTATTACCGTAAAAATACAATTTTTCGTTTTACCCGAAGTGACACAGAAATTTACTTTAGGCAGTAAAGAACTTCCATAACTTAAATGGAAACCACTATCTTAAGCTGGTTTTACACTTATCAAACTTCTTGTCAAATATTTGATAAAATTTGTTTAAAGACAAAAGTGTAAAATAAGAAATTAATTGACAAACTTCTTTGACGCAAATATCAGGGTAAAAACCAAACACCACACCAATCACGTTAAAATTGAGGTAGTAGCTGCCCTAGTTGCCAATTGTCAATTTTTAATTCATTGGGTTGGTAGTTTAGAAGTTTTGTTAGAAATCTGCATTCTATTCAGCCATATATCCGATCATAATCGTGTAACACTTTTTAAGAAAATAACAAGCTTGCCAGTGATCTCGTGGGCACCCGGTATATAGTTCTAAATAAACTTACTATGGCCATTTGGTCCAGCAGACATTTAATATAACATTTAAAGTTTTCATCTTCTGCAAAATTTCCACCTTTTGCGTTTTCTATTGCACCTAAAGAAAAAAATAATACATTATTAACCCTATTTTTTTTATTATATAGTATTTTCCTTAATGTACATTTTTTATTCGTATCCATACATCTATTAGACCAGAGTAGATAATTTTTAAAACGAAAAAAATCATAGTAGAATGACACCCATTGTAAAAGATAGAAAATATAACAAAAATAAATTCTACTCGATCTGAGATCGAGAAGGGGGAAGAGGGGGATTAAAATGTAAAAACATTTTTTTGGATTTAATGTTAAACTACAAGTTTTATTGAAAAAGTTAAATAGTAAAGTTTTAGGTAATAAAAAGATCTACAACTTTTCTGTTAACACTTTCTTTACATAACTTTAAAATTTATGTGAAATTTGGTGTAAACGTACCTTTATTTGTCTTAAATATACTGTAATTTTTTGGTTTTAAAATATTAATTTTTATACATTTTTTTGTTTT
This sequence comes from Listronotus bonariensis, assembly GCA_014170235.1. Taxonomy (NCBI): domain Eukaryota; kingdom Metazoa; phylum Arthropoda; class Insecta; order Coleoptera; family Curculionidae; genus Listronotus; species Listronotus bonariensis. The sequence continues at coordinate 23,864 of JACEGR010009415.1, forward strand.
AATACTGAAAAAGTACCCTTATTTTCAATCGAAAATTCACATGTTAAAATATCGGCATTTTTAAAAAGTCAATGGGCTTTTTGTTCGTTGGAATCTCTACTTTCCGATGGTGTAAAAAAGTATACATTACCACGGTCAATTTTTTCAGGAAATTAATTTTTCGGGGACTAGCTACTTTGCTGAAAACCGTTGTTTACCCTTAAAAACTCACCCCCTTCCACTTTCCGACCCCAGATCGCCTGTTATTTATTTTTCCTTTTATATTTGTTATTTTCTCTACATTTTTTATTGGGTTTCATCCGTCTATAATTTTTGTTTTGTTTTAAATTATCGACCCTAGTTTAATAATGATTTTAAAAAAGCGGATCCATATTTTCATTTTCTGAGAATATTAACCATTGTAATTTATAGTTTTTTTACACTATTAGAAAGTAGAGATTTTAACGAACAAAACGGCATTCGACTTTTTGAAAAATGTCGATATTTGGCACGTGAATTTTCTATTGAAAATAAGGGTATTTTTTAATATGAAGTCAAAAAAATGAATAAAAATAAATATTTTAAATCCAAAACTAACAGTATATTTGGGACAAATAAAGATACGTTTTCACCACTTCATGAAAAAATTATTGTTTTTGTAAAAGATAAAAATAAAAACCAAAAACTTGATTTTTCAAAATTTTTCACATAAATTGTGAAGTTATGTAAATAAAGCTAAATACAAAAGTTGTACATCTTTACATTGTCTACAACTTTGCAATTTAACTTTTTCCATTTAGGTTGTAGGTTGGCCGGAAATTAAGAAAAACCGTATTTTAGAATTTAACCCCCTCTCCCCCGCCTTCCTGACATCAGATCGAGTGGAATTTATTTTTCCTAACAAAATTTATTGTTATATTTTTTACCTTTTTCAGTGAGTTTTATCCTACTATAATTTTTTTTTCAGTTTTTACTTTTTTAAAGGCTTCGGCAACGTTCTATATGATCTTTAAAAGTATACCCGTCTTGTATAGTAAAGGGTAGGTAGTTACAAAAAGAACAATATATTGTTTTTCATTATTATTTTTTTATTGTTTATTTTTGACAATGCTTTCAGCAACACCTCTAATTTTTGTTCAGGATTATCACCTTCCCTTTACCAACAAAAAAGTAAAAAGTTTAAATAAAAAGGGAGTGCAGTGAGGCCTAATCTAAAAGGGTTTTAAATTATCTGTTTAGTGAATTTTATTTTTTTAGTATTCTTTAGTATTCACCATAACATAAGGGGTAGTTTTCAAGAAAGTTTATCCCTTTATACTGGGTCTCCACCCAGTGGCTCACCCTGTAACAGTGCAGTTTGCGAATTTAATTACAACAGCTTTCCTAGCATATTATTATATTTTATTTGGTACCCCTAGCGCCGTCTATTGCGCAGTGACTTAATGTCGCAAACTAAGCTAAAAGGTTCCTGTGGCCTAGAACCTCCTGTGAGCCTGACAAGCGTTTCATTAGAGCGTGTACTCTGTAGCGGTAGCCTGATTTTTTTCTTCGAGCATGTATCTACTGGAGACTTTGCTAGCTGTTAGTGTTAACCTTTACAGATGAGATTTTTGTGACCGGTTAATTTTTTTGTGGTATATGAACCTTTCTCGAGTCCATGGTTTTGATGGAAGCAGCGACATTTCACATGTCTTTTTAAATCTTTGGCCTGGTAGCCGTCAGATTTCGAGGACCTTTCAGAGTCGACTCGCCGAAATTCGCCGAAGTGCTTCGACAAAGGTCAAATTTTGGTCGGACATTTACAGACTTTAAATGACACTTTCTGACAGACCGAGCTACGATTAGAAGGCAATTTTGTGATTTGATATTAATTTTGAATAATCTCTGTTATAAATTATGAATTCTTGTCCATCTTTAGCCTGAATGGTATGTCTTTTTCCATACTTATATTTTGCGTTAGTATTTTTGCATAATTCACCTTTTTCTTGTCGATGTCGAAACCTAACCTCAAAAACACGTTGTCTTTGAATTGGTTTTAATAATTTGATACTGTTTTAGATAAGCCCGGTTCTATTTTCTACCTATTCCCTTCGCTTCTTTCGTTAACACCTGGAAAGGAAGCCATATTTAAGTTGCCTGCTTGATGTGAGGCATGCCATAAACCTACCACACAAGCTCACCTCCCTTATGATCTACGACCAGCGAATGCCACTTGTCTGAATCCGGAGTTGTAGGCCCCAGCCTGTAACCAGTGTGAGAATCCCACTCCAACATCTAGTGGACCTTTTAAAGAGGCTTTGTACAAGCCACGTTCAAGCCCCTACTCAGTCCACGGAGGATCTCAGATAAATTTGAAATTACACATATTTAAAAACTTTTAAAGTATACTGTTTAATATTGATTGGTCTAAAACAACACATCGCATCTTGAACAAAATCAAACTAGTAAACTAACATTAATTTAGATACTTAAATTTTTAATTTTGAATTGGTTATATTTTGTTAAAGCGATGTAATAATGTTTGCGAACGTTAAGCGCTAGAGTCTCTTATGTTTTTTTACTGACTAACACTCATTCTTTAAAACCAAGATTAAATTCCTCTTAAATAAAGAACACGCATATTTTATACGTTGTCTTTTTATTTTGTGTTGGAATCTGATTGTTTTGTTTTAGTTTACCTATACGAACTATCCTTCTGTAGTTTACCACCACTATTTATAACTTTAGGTGGCGCCCATATATAAGTTCCTTTTTAGTGGTAAACTATAATAGAAGGGCTAACAAATTATCAACTTAATAATTTCTGGTACTGATACAGGAGTTAAACGAATGTTTAGGCTTTTCAATCCACGACCCACGTGCCCCGACTGACATTGAGCTAGTTAGAAGGTATTTTGCCTTAAAACAAAGGCTAATTAAACATCTTTAATTAGGCAATCTTAAAATGAACTTTTAGCCCAATTAAGTTACATTATAACCTC
>JACEGR010009416.1:0-26817 GCA_014170235.1 Listronotus bonariensis
TATTATAAGGTCCCTTTCGGTTTCTCCTAATTTGTTCGATAGTCTAAAATTTGCACTTTTATTATCGTCGTAATAATGTTAGTTATATACTATTGCTAAGATTAGCTGTGTCAGTCTATGGTTTACTGTATTGTCTCTATTTCTTAATGTGAATCATCTCTTTTATATTTCTATTTTCTAAAACTGTTGTGTTTGGTCAGTCTAGATTTTGGACAGTTTTGAAAGTCTATTATAATGTAAGTTTGTCTATTGCGTGATTAGCTGGAATTTCGGGTTTAATGGTTTATTTAAAAGTGTTTTTAATGTTTATTTAGATGGTTTTCAGCAACCTATTTTTAAATAGCTGGTTCTAAAACTTTTATGAATTTTGTGACTGATTTCAGACGGTTCAGTTAGGGTAATGAAATGTATTTTTGTCTTTATCACTGTTTTTGTGTTGGTGTTTATTAGAGTTATATATATTATTTATTCTCGATTTTATGATGGGTTCTGTGAAATTTTTTGGATATTAGCTATTTTTTAAGACTTGTCTTAATTTTTAAGAAGGGTCGTATTTGATAAGAAATCCCAACTAAACAAAGCCCCTCATTCTTAAATAGACGTCTAAGTGAAAGCAAAATCATACATTGCCGAAGCTTAAATAATAGAATGCAACAGCAATCGATTCACATTAAAAGAAAGCCAGACAGCTGTCTAGATAAACCATAGGAAACACATTATTTGACGACTAAAACGTCAATCTTGGATATTGAATATATAATTTTAGACACAGTAATAGTAAGAGATGACCTACACATTTTGAAAACCAAATATACAGTAAATCTAGATCGAAAAATAAAAGTAGATAATAACATTATACGCAAATTTTACTATCGTAGAAACCAAGGTGGCTATAACGTTGAAATAAAACCAAGATTACTGGAATAAAAATTTAGTTCTCTCTGAAAGTGTAAACATTGTAGTTTCAATTTGTTAAATATTAGTGATTATTTCCATAACACCCTGTATATACACGTACAATTGGTTAACACATTTTTAATAATAGTGCCTATCCTAAATTTTAGAAAACTGTAAATAGTGGGCTGCTCCTCAGGTCGGTCTGGTCATTCAATAAATTTATTGAGGGACCCCTCAATAAATTTATTGAATGACCAGACCGACCTGAGGACAGCCATACTACAGTTTTCTAAAATTTAGGATAGGCACTATTATTAAAAATGTGTTAACCAATTAGTACATGTCATATATATACAAGTTTCAAGTAGTTTAGAATATTCAGTTTGAAAATGTAGCAAAGCTTCGAAACTGCAGTCACAATGTTGATAAATATAGTGATAGAAAACAAAGTAATTTGTCTCATTTTAATTTAAAATGGACTATCACAAAGTAACGGACAACTCAATCCAGTATTTATTAAAATTAAATTTTCACCGTTAACCCATAAAAATATTTCAAAATAGTTTTAGTTAGTTTTTCTTAAAAATAAACAAGTTTACATATTCACTAGTAATTTATGTAACAAGTGCTTAAAGTAATACTTTTTTACGAATGGGAAGTTTGATAGCACGAGCCTTAAGGCGAGTGCGGCAATCCCATGAGTAAAAAAAGACACTTTATGCATGTGTTACATGCTATAATTTTTCCACGACCGTATAAAATTTTTAAAACAACATTATATACATGTTTTATTTATCTAAACTTGTTAATTTTAATTTTGCAGCACAGCCATTATATTGCACCAAAAATCATAGCCTCCCTATTTTTTAAGAGACAATTATCCTCTTTATAACTATCCATTTATTATTTAATTTTAGAAAATTGTATGTAGTACTTACTTTTTGTAGAAATAATATTAAAACAGTATAAATTCCTTTTCATTTTCTTAGTCATTTAAATTCAGTATTACTATTAATTTTCAATAATTTCTATTAAATTTATTTGCAAACTATCAAATTTTAAAACTAGTGACACACGAACTAAAAGAAGTAATGACGAAATCAAAGGTAACTTGACCGTTTGGTTCAGGTGATGTCGCGTTTACTGTTACATTGGATAAATTGATATTTAAGTTTATTGTAAGTAGGCACTGAAACAAAACACTAATTCAAAGTGTGAAAAAAGGTCGAAGTGTTAAAAAGAGTTACTTTTTGACCACTTTATGTAGTGTACTAGAGAGGAGTATCTAACCTTCATGTTAACGATTTAAAAAACAATATTTTTTTTAACGGTCGTGGAAAAATGTTATTTTTAATTCTTAACACATTTTCTTTAAACAAATTTTTGATATTATAAAATATTCTTCCACTCTACTACTTTCCTCTTGAGTAAAATTCACATTTTTTGACATATCGCGTATACCACTGCAAAAAATTAATATCTAATGATTGCATTTTAGATTTTTGACCATGCAAAACTTTTTACAAACCTTTTTTTTTCGTAAAATTATTAATAAAAAAAAGGGAACTAGGTCTACAGTTCAAAGAGATAACCTGACCTCAAATATGATTTTGAAGATTTTGTGCGGAACATTGCAATTCTTAGAAAAGGCAAATTAACGGAAGGAACAAGAGCAGAATTAACATGAAAATTCCACACCACTGTTTTTTGACCAATCAAATATGTAGTTTTGGTTGCATTACCATGACAACACAAGTATTTATCGGAAATTTTTTCCTTCTGCCTGGGGTACCCTGGAGCGAATTATAGTGGAATTTTTTGACATAATCATTGAATCTGTTTTAACGTCATGTCTGTCATTCACATACATAATTAAAGAAACTGTTATTTTGTACCAGTTGTAGTATTTCAGACATAACATATATATAAAATAATGTAAGGTTTTAAGACCCCAAATGACAATTTTATACAACTACAGTTAGTAAAATAATATCATAAGACTAAAGTACTAGACATAAGTGAAGAGCAAACGAAAGCAAGGTATGGGTCTAAAAAATTAAAATAAACTATTTTTACCAACTGTAGTAATATAAGGTATATATAATATAAAAAGAATAAACAATGATAAGCTCTAAAATTACATATATTTGCAACTACAATTGGTAAAATGGAAAATATTTATTTTATAGTAAAAATTTAAAGCTCGTGTCAAAATTACAAATATTAATTTATAAGAAGGTAATTTTCTATAAACCTGCGGCAACTCCGATTTTGACGAAATTTGGTATTCGGGGGTTTTTGGGGCGCTGGTCACGAATGTGAAAGAATTTTTGGCGGAAACGTTTCGTTCTTGGGATCATCATCAGATTTGAAATTTAAACTAATTCTATTTTTACAATATTCTCCCTTCTTTTTTGCCCACAATTCTTGATTTAAAGCTAAAGTAGCACACAATATTTGATTTTCACCTTTTAAAACCCCGTTTTTTTACGTATTTTACATTATTTTTGCATTAAATTGCATAGCTATACTTTGAACTTTGATGATGAATATCTCGAGAACGAAACGTTTCCGCCAAAAAAATCTTAGATTTGTGATTAGCGCTCCAAAAACCCCCGTATACCAAATTTCGTTAAAATCGGAGTTGCCGCAGGTTTTCTAGAAAATTACCTAAAAGAATATTATTTAACACAAACTTGGTGTGTAATTTTCTTGCTCGCCTGCGGCTCGGGATAATTTTCAATATATTCGTGGCCTTGAAAAAATTTAGCACTAATGGTATTACGTGTGAAAATTGTTTGGCAAAGAATTCTAACTAAAAAAAAGAGCTCTAAGAGTTAAGAGTGAAAAAAATAGTACAAAAATTTGGAGGACCAAAATAATTTACTGCTATTGCTAATTATACAGTCGTCCCCCTTCTAACTTCTAAACCGTACAGTATATTTTGATAAAATTTGGAACGATAATGTATGACCAAGGTCTGCATTTTTGATAAATCAATGACAGCTCTAAATTTCAAGATGACAGCTGGGTGCAAACGCGAACCGCTACCGCCAGCCAAAAAGCCGTGAATAAACTCAAAAGAGAAGGGAGAACAACATATCAAAAGATCAGCCAACCTAAAATTATTGTTTTCCCGACGATGCTACCTCCCGGACTATTAGGAGATGTTAAGACACACTGTATAAATCACAAAACCTAAATACAATTTAAAAAATTTATCACATATAGGATCAATTAACAAATACCAAAATACAGGGTGGCCCACCATATTCGACACGGTCTGTAGCTGGATAACCATGGGGATTTTTAAAAAGTAAATACTGAAACATATACAGGTCGGATAAGGCCACGGTATAAAATTATTTTACTCTATACAGGATGTCTCAAAAAAGTGTGACGTATCAAAGTTATATTTTTTAAATGGAACACCCTATATTTTATGACGGTTTTAGATTCTACATAAAAAATAATTTAAGTTTGTTAATAGTATCAAGTGTCTAATTTTATTCGTTTTTGTAATATTTGATTTTTTTTCAAAATGCAGGGTGCAATTAAATTAATTTTATTTTAACAATATAAACTCCTTAAACTTTAAAATTTGTTACAAGATTAGGAAAAGTCTGCCTTATCATACGTAGGTAATATTAAGATCATAGATTATACAGGGTGATCAAAAAATAATTTCAATTTTTAGAAAGTCAAATTGCAATATCTCTCTTATTTTAAATGGAACACCCTGTATTTTTTACACCACATGATGACAAACCAAATGCTCTTTCAAATGGTGTATAGGTTGCCTATACCTATCTTTTATACTTTTAAGTAAATTCCGTTTTAACATATTTTTATTCCAAATGTCTATTTAAATATAAGTAGGCTGTGATATAGCTATGCCTATTTACTAAGCCGATATTGCAAAATGTAAATTTGTTGGGAAAAAGCACAAAATTAAAAAAATTTGTATTATCTGCCACTATTTTTAAAATTCACAGAAAAAAATTAATTAGTTGCTTATAATGCTACTTCCAATAACACTTATTTCAGCTGAATGTGGTAATGATAAAACTTGTGTTTTTAAACAATCCTAATAATGCCTCTGGTCAGTTATGACGACAATCTGTGACCTATAACTCGTTTCTTCCATTATCCATAATCACTGTGTCAAAATTTTTAAAGCAACTATTAAGGTTATCAGATGGTTTCTCCTGGAATATTTTTCAGGATTAACTCTAGACTAAAGTAAATCATTTTTTTCACATCCTACCAGTAATTTATCATCTTGTTGTTGTAGAAGAAGGGTTTTTATTGAAAATCATTGAAATTTCCTTTAAACTGACTAAAACACTAGTAATCAATAAATGGTCGTTGTTATTTTCTTAAGAAAAATATTAATGGCTGCTATGTCACAGCCAACTTTAATTTAAATAAACATTTGGACTAAAAATTTGTAAAAACAGATTTTACTAAAAAGCACAAAAGATAGGTATAGGCAACCTATACACCATTTGAAAGAGTATTTTATTTGTCATCATGTGACGTAAAAAAATACAGGGTGTTCCATTTAAAATAAGAGAGATATGGCTATTTGATTTTCTGAAAAATTGAAATTATTTTTTGATCACCCTGTACAATATTTGATCTTGATTTGACCTACGTATGATATGGCAGACTTTTCCTAATCTTGTTACACATTTTAAAGTTTAAAGAGTTAAGTGTTAAAGTAAAATCAATTTAATTTTACCTCTGTATTTTTCAAAAAAATCAAATATTACAAAAACGAATAAAATTAGACACTTAGTACTATAAACAAACTTAAATTATTTTTTATGTAGAATCTAAAACCGTCATAAAATATAGGGTGTTCCATTTAAAAAATATAACTTTGATACGTCACACTTTTTGAGACATCCTGTATAGACTAAAATAATTTTATACTGTGGTCTTATCCGACCTGTATATGTTTCAGTATTTACTTTTCTTAAAAACCCCATGGTTATCCAGCTACAGACCGTGTCGAATATGGTGGGCCACCCTGTATAAAAAATTTCTAACAGTCCTTAAGAACAAGTGTTTTTATAGCAACAATACCACTTTTAAAAATAATTCAAAGCAACTTTAAAAATCAGTTATTTTACTTAATTTATTTCTTTGCGTAGTCATTTAACACTGCTATCTGCCTGATGACCTATGACCTGTTTTGATTACGTGGCTCCCAATATTACTGTTTTATACACATATCGTACAGTATTTATTAAGATATTGGTTTATTCAGTTTTCAATAAAGTTTACATATATCTTATGATATAAAAATTAAAAAGTATTCCGAAGAGTAAAATAAAAAATGTTTTATTCAATTTTATTTAATACAATTGTGGTATCGATATTGTTGGCTATGTAAGTAAAAATATAAATAATAATTATTAACAAGTGCAAGCATTCCCTTTCCTTAAGAAAAGAGTCTTATTTAATGTAGTTTAAAAACTATTGTACCGCTTTGTCAATAAGACGGCGATTGTCTTGCAGCAAAGCCATAAACCCAATAAAGCAATAAGAATCTTGTTTCTTGGATAATAAAGCATATTTTGACTTGACTTTGACTTGCCAAGGAGGTTTTCTTCCGTCAGTTATTTTTCTGTTACCATATAAAATAAGACTTTTCATATAGAATTAAATTAAATAGGTACCCATTAATTAATGAACTGTCCTTTCTTCTCTTAACACCAAGAAATCGTCTGGGCTGGACGGAATACCAGCAGTCGTTTTAAAAAATGTGCTCCAGAACTTGCACCAATCTTAACTCGGCTCATTCGAATTTCTTACAACACAGGTATTTTTCCGGACAGCTGGAAAGCTGCACGTATTCAATCTAACTATTGACCAATTTTACTTCTTTCAGTTCTTTGTAAAGTAATAGAGATCTCATTAATTTACAAATCCTTAAGTATTTAGAAAAACACAAAATTTTGCATGGCAGGCAGTAAGTGATTTCTGCCACAAAAGATCTACAGCAGATCTTATTTCCTTCGTATCACACTGTTGGAATAAGTCTCTTGAGTTTCTAGGTGAGTCCCAGATCGTTGCTCTTGATATATCAAAAGCTTTTGATCAGGTCTGGCATGCCTCGCTCCTTAATAAACTTTCCTTCTATGGTCTTTCAAATAAACTCCATTCATAGTTTTGCCGACATTAGTACCCTTACTTCAGTTTTCAGGTTACCTAAACCGATCTCTAAACCTGATTTGGATAGCGAACGCAAAGCCAGAGATATTTCTATTACAGGACCTTAATTTTTGGATTGGGGCGCCAAAAATCGCGTCCATTTTAATACATCCAAACAAAATCATGTTCTTGTCGCGAAAAAAGTAATCTAATACTCATCATCTACTTATGAGCGGCCAAGTTTTGCAGAGCAAAGACACCTTCAATCTTGTGGGCGTCTCATTTGAGGAATAACCTTAACTGGCATAAACACATTGTATCTATAGCCACGGCAGCTTTCACCGTTTGATTCCCTCACCATTTTTGTACAAAAAAGGTATATTTTATTTGAATCGATATCTTGGACCGTTTTCCATAAAATCGCATTTTAAGTCCAGACAGACAGAAAATTGTTTTAAACTATGGCAAAATTCTTAAAAACAGTTTTTAACAGTATTTAAAAGTTTATGGGGCTCACAAACACCGTTTTTAATAATTTTACCACATTTTAATAATTTTATCTAAAAAATTGAATTTTTACTTACAAAATGCGGAGACTCCCGGCCAAACCAGGGAGGTGGCAACCCTATCTGCAAAACTTGGCCGCTCATAGGTAAAGGATGAGTATTTTAAAACTCTTTTCGCGACAAGGAACATGATTGTGTTTTGGATGCATTAAAATGGACGAGATTTTTGTCGCCCCAATCAAATATTATAATTAAGATCCTGCAAAGAGATATCTGCATCTGCTCTGCGTTTGTTTCCAAATCAGGTTTAGTGAAGGGTTTAGAACCTGAAAACTGGAGTGAAGGGTACTATCGTCGGCGATACTATGAATGGAATTAGTTGTGGACGAGAGAAGGTCGTTGATGTGAAGAAGAAACAATGTTGGTGCCAGAACTAGAGCCCTGAGGCACTCCAGCATTTACTTGGTGAAAAGTTTGAACAGTGGTCATCCACAATAAGTGTTATACGTCGATCAAAAGATAACTAGAGAGCCAAGAACAACGTTTCGTTAAAAGATCATAGAATTGAAGCTTATTAAGAAGCGCGCATGCATCAAAAGTCCAAAGCTTTGGATATATCAAGAGGATTCTTTGTTTGACCTCCGGACAGTGCAGACGTGCGTAGAGGACTACAAAGTTCTTCCCGGAGTGGCGGCTAGAGGTGTCGTACGAACGTTTTTTACCTTCGGGGATCAAGGAAAGATTCACGCTAAATTGACGGCATCTTTCTTCTAGATCTAAGCGCTGTGAGCGAAGATTCCTATAAGCTGATGGTATCCTGTTTGGTGGTGAACACGAGGTATTTCTCAACTGGCGGGAAATAGATGGGCGTGCCATGGGAACTGTCAGTAGTGACAGTGAAGGTTATACGTAACACCAGTAGCAGATCTTGGTTTGACAGCCAACAATTTATGCATTGCATCGATTGTTGAATTATTTGTTTTCTTTTTGGAATTTCTGGGAGCTACTGAGCTCGATTATCCAGATTTTCCGCCGACGAAGCCCTGGAAAGCATAATCCGGAAGGGGGAGAGTGGTGGATTGGATCTGAAGGGCCCAAAACCAAGAAAAAAAGAAATAGAATATATCAAGAGCAACGATCTGGGACTCACCTAGAAATTCAAGAGACCAGCCCTCGTACTCTGTAACTCGATAGAAAAGAAATTTTCTGAAATTGCCATATGATTTACATTGCATAGAAAGGAAATTTCTTCTCTATCCAGTTAGAGTACGAGGGCAGTTCCAACTGTGTGTTTTTACAAGCCCTTAAATTGTAGAAAAGAAGTAAACTGTTTTTCCACTCATTATTTTCATACATAATAAAATTTTGATAAAAAATACCAAATATTTAAATAATAAGAATAATAAAGATATTGACAATAAATAATAGTTTACTAGTTAACCTATTTATTTTTATTCAATTTTATCTTGACAACATCGATGTTTTTAGTTTATCTTGTTACTTATTTTAAATTTACGCTTTTTTGGGGGTTTTATCTTTATTTTATTTTAGTAAAAACGATCAGACCCTAATAAATACCATCAATTAATCCGATTTTATTTGGAACGGGTAAATAAGGTAATTTTATCAAATAAATATGTGTATTATAAACTATACATCACATATTAAAACTATTGACTCTAAAAGATACTTACGAACGTGTCATTTCCTACAAAAATTTATTTTTTACAAAAGAAAATCCCAAACGCTATAATATTTAACACTACGAAAGCATACATTCATCATTAAGTTTATTAAAAGGTTAAACGACTCGACCTGCTTGTCTAATGAATGAATGGCTTTCTGATGTCTTTAAAATACCAAAAATGTTGTTAATGGATCTTTGTGTTTTTAATAAACTTGTAAGAATAAGCTTAGTTTTCACTTGAAAAGGGCTAGAGATAGGATTGCCAAAAATGTGTAAATAATTTAAAAACAATAATATACGGGGTGTTTCAGACAGAACTATGAGATCAAACTTCTAGGGTTTAATTAGTGCAACAGTAGAAAACATTTGAGTATCGAGACTATATAGGGACCCCTGTCAGTAAAAGTGTTACTACAGCAAGACGGCCTTAAGACGCGTTAAAATTTAGAAGAGAAAAAACCTAAATAGTACTGTTTGTGAATTGTAGAAAAATCTAAGAGAATTAATTTCCTTTGATAACACGGGACTGTGTTATTTAATAATTAAAAAAAAAAAGAAATAAACCGAACCATACATTACTATACTCTGGTATTTAGGCAATGCCTTCGTGAGATGTCAAAAAGATTAAAACAAAACAAACACCATTTTTAATAATTTTACATTTTAATAATTTTGTTAAAAAAATAGATTCTTGAATGTCTGGATTTAAAATGCGATTTTATGAAAAACGGTCAAAGATATAGTTCAAATAAAGTATATACGACTGATATAATCGACGTATATCAGTTATTGTGGATGGCCATTCTTCAAGCTTTCACGAAATTAATGCTGGAGTGCCACAGGGTTCAGTACTAGCACCAACTTTGTTTCTTCTTCACATCAACGACCTTCTTTCTTCCACAACCAATCCCATTCATAGTTATGCTGACGATAGTACCCTTCACTCCACTTTTCAGGTTCCCAAACCAATCTCTCAACCCGACTTGGAAAGCAAACGCAGGGCGATGCAGATATCTCTTTCACAGGATATCAATTTGATATTGGATTGGGGCGCCAAAACTCTCGTTCAATTTAATGCATTCAAAACACAATCATGTTCCTTGTCGCGAAAAAAATCATCAAACACTCATCCTTTGCTTATGAATGGCCAGGTTTTGCAGGGCGGGGACACATTTAACCTTGTGGGCGTCACATTTGAGAATAACCTTAACTGGCATAAACGCATTGTATCTATAGCCACCGCGGGTTCAACAAAGCTAGGATTTCTTTTCCGAGCCAAAAGTATTTTTCTCCTTCCAATTTGTACACTTTGTATGTGTCCCAAATTCGACCCTCTCTGGAATATTGTTCTCATGTCTGGGGAATGGCATCCCCTACAACCCTCAGCATTCTTAATGCCATTCAAAGAAGGGCTGTTCGTTTTATTAATGATCCTTTACTTACTCAAAGACTTTCTCTTGCCCATCGTCCAGCTGTGGGAGATCTATCGCTCTTCTATAGATACTTTTACGGCTTCTGCTCCGAGGAATTCTCCAGTATAGTACCTCCTCTTGCAGTTCCCAACAGAGAAACTCGTGGTGCCGCGCGTATGCATCCCTATACAGTTCAATTGGACAGGCCCCGAACTTCCCATTTCGTTCGTTCTTTTATCCCTAGAGTTTCTAGACTGTGGAACCTGCTGCCAGCGGAGGTCTTTCCTTCCCCCAAATCTTCAAGTTTTTAAGTCCCGTTTTAACAAACTTCCTCTTCCCCTGCTTAAGACACCCACGGTACGTTAGTATTTAGGCTTTCAGCCTTCGTGGATTGTCCAAAGATAAAAAAAATATGTCTCTGCGTTCTTCAGCTCTAGCTTCAGGGATCCCTGTAGATAGTCACCATTAACGTCATACAAAAGTCACTAATAACTTGTTTTTCAATACTCTTTTATTTACGAAATATAGCTAAAAGAATATTGCGAAATTTTAGGTTTTTTTTTAAATTTTTGACAACGTGCACTGTTGGAACTCAGTAACGAAATGTCTCTTCACATTTTTCATTGAGCGCGTGCAGCTTTGAGGTGCCAAATTGAAAGTTTATGTTTTTTTTTGAAAGATAAAAGAATTTTTAAAAACGTATTATTAATTTAGTTAAGAAAATTAAGAGTTACACAAACAAGGACTTAATACATTTAATGTTTGCCTTTTGCACATGATTTTTATCATCACAACAATTGTCAATGTCAAAGTTTAAAAATGTTATTATTTTATTTTTTATTATTACTCATATAACATTTTTTGCCGGCAAGGCATTGGCAAAAGACATCAAAATGGGCAATTGCCGTTATTAGGCCACGTGTTGCAGAAAATGTGATGGCATTTATCATTAATAAGTTATGATGAAAAAATGCGTTTAAGATGATGGCATCCATCATTAATAAGTTATGCTGAAAAAATGCATTTAGGATGATGGCATCCATCATTAAAAGGTTTTGGTAAAAATATGCCTTTTAGATGATGGCATTACATTATTTTTTTCTAATGACAATAAAATGCATTTTTACCGTCCAGGGAACTAAAATGTACATAAATAGTGCACATGCATAATGTGTGTTTATGTACAGGGTATACTATATAAAATTAAATACTATAATTTTGGAAAAACCATAAGAGATACAAGAAAAGTTAAATGCAGAAGTTGTTCAGTGAAATTTATTTTTTCAGTATTTTTATTGTATCTCTTATGGTTTTTCCAAAATTATAGTATTTAATTTTATATGGGACATCCTGTACATAAACACACATTATGCATGTATTATTTATGCACATTTTAGTTTCCTGGATGGTAAAAAATGCATTTTATTGTCATTAGGAAAAAATAATGTAATGCCATCATCTAAAAGGCATATTTTTGCCAAATCCTTTTAATAATGGATGCCATCATCCTAAATGCATTTTTTCAGCATACCTTATTAATGATGGATGCCATCATCCTAAACGCATTTTTTTATCATAACTTATTAATGATGGATGCCATAACATTTTCTGCAACACGTGGCCTAATAACGGCCATTGCCCATTTTGATGTCTTTTGATACCTTTTTGCAAATGCCTTGCCGGCAAAAATGTTATATGGGTATATTTTTTTTATTTTAATAATTTTATTTATTGTTTTTTTAATTTAATTTATTTATTTTGTTGTGATGATATCATGTAAAAAATGCAAAATTAAATGCATTAAATTTTATTTAAGCAATTCATCGTATGTGTAAATTTTAACGCGTCTTAGGGCCGTAATGCCGTAGTGATACGTTTCTGGACATGGGTCCTTATACTCAAATGTTTTCTACTGTTGCCCTGAATAACCCTCTAGAAGTTTGATCCCATAGTTCTGAAACACCCTGTATATACTCTTTTACTATTTTTGTTTTTATTTTAGGGCAATCCATTGAGGCTTACATACAGGGTGTTCATTTAAAACTTTCCACTCAAGTTATCTTCGAAACGAGACAGATATGAGAAAATCGCCCAAACACGTCAAGATATTTATTGAGGAGGAACGTTTTTACAAAAATTGGACGGCGCCCTTTAACCCTTAACCACCAGGGCCACCACCCCAAATTCTTAAATGAGAAGGCGGGTCGAGTGATACATCATTTTAAAGCTCCTGACGAGTACTTTATAACCCTAGAATATGAAGTCAATATCTTCACCTATTACAAAATGGCGGTACTTTAAAAATTACCTAAATACCTGATTTGGATGGCCATATTTCCGAAACTAATAAAGTTAGATGTACTTAATGTGGTATTTTCTTAAAGCTCATTGAAAGATCTTTTAATGGTAATATAATACACAGGGTTCTTAAATAAAAAAATGTGTACTTTTTCTTCTGCCCTGTATATTACTACCAGTATCACCATTAAAAAGACCTTTAAGAAAACACCACATTAGGTACATCTAACTTTATTAGTTTCGAAATATGACCATCCAAATCAGGTATTTAGGTAATTTTAAAGTACCGCCATTTTGTAATAGGTGAAGATATTGACTTCATATTCTAGGGTTATAAAGTACTCGTCAGGAGCTTTAAATGATGTATCACTCGACCCGCCTTCTCATTTAAGAATTTTGGGGTGGTGGCCCTGGTGGTTAAGGGTTAAAGGGGCGCCGTCCAATTTTTGTAAAACGTCTCCCTCAATAAATATCTTGACGTGTTTCGGCGATTTTCTCAAATCTGTCTCGTTTCGAAGATAACTTGAGTGGAAAGTTTTTAAATGAACACCCTGTATAAGAATTTATATTGACAAAAATAAATCTGCAAAAGTAGAATATATTTTTTATCAAAATAATATAATTACAACAACAAGCTAAATGCTAATTAAATTAATACCTACTATTTTCTGTAAAAGACTTGATTTACAATACTTGTGGACCACTTTTTTAAAGTAAAAAAGGTCCAGTCCCAATGGCCTTTTCTAAACGTAGGTCTTAAATTTGTTTTAAACATCGCTCGGTGAATTGATACCACTTAATCATCACAGGTCAAGCTATAATTATAAAGGTCAATAAAGTTCTGGTCTCTCGGTTATATTATTTTTAGAATACAGTAAAAAGCAAAAGAACCGGTGATTTGATTGATTTGAAGCGCCACAGACGGTCATGCAAAAATGTCACATTGGGGAGTCATGGTTAGTTGTGGTTGGTTAAATCTTTTTTTTTTGCAATTCCTTAATAAAGCAAATTAAGAAAAATATTTAACTATATAACTCTCACCGCAGAAAACCGGGTTCGAATCTCGATTTCTTACACCGGGTAGGGTCCGCGCGTTTAGTAAAGAGGCCACTGACGTCATCATTTTTGGTTTAGCCTATACAAAGTGTCTCAAAATGTTTGACCTATCAAAGTTATATTTTTTAAATGAAACACCCGATATTTTATGACGGTTTTAGATTCTACTTAAAAAATACCCACACATATTACTATAAGTATAACGCTATATAATATAATAATACAATATGGCTTAATTTTGTGAGGAGGTATATATATAAAGCACTTTGCTGCCAGTGTTGATTGGACAAAACAACATACTGAAAATAATATTTAATAAAAATAGACTCTAATCAACTAGTTTATTATATAATAGGGAAATTTGTAATGTATACTCATTGTACATATATGCATGCTGCATCCATGTATGTACATAAAAAGGAGATATTACAAAAATTCGTTAATCATAGGCTCCAAACAAGAAACAATGTAAATAACCATATTGTAATCTGCTGCCACTTAGAATAAGAGACATTTCAAATCATAAAATTTTTAGCAAACATTGTAGGAAATATATTTTTGATAATTATAATACCTTTATAAACACTATGCTGTAAATTAAGAAAAAATGCAACAAAACTCTAAAGAAACTTGCTAGGATCAGAGAACTTTTGATTTATTTGATTATTTTGAATATTGTTTTTTAACAACACTAGACTTAAATATATTTAGAATAGTTATTCTGACACATACAGGTGCAATAAGCATCTAGGTGTCATTAACTAAATTAAAAAGCATTTTTGTTAAGTTAACATTTTTTTATATTTGTAAGAATTGTAGTTTATAATCAATCAATAAACGATTAATAAACAAACTTAAGTTATTTTTTAAAGTAGAATCTAAAAACTGTTATAAAATATTGGGTGTTTCATTTAAAAAAATATAACTTTGATATGTCACACTTTTTTAAGACACCACCCTGTATAGGCTAAACTAATTCTATACTGTGGCCCACCACCTTCTAGATGTTTTAAATAATTACAATTCTAACATCTAGAAGGGGATGCTGTGGCCATATTCAACCCCTATATGTTTCCCAATTTGCTTTTATTAAAATCCCCATGGTTATCCAGCTACAGCCGTGTCAAATATTATGGGCTACCCTGTATTTCATTTAGCTAATTGTATTTATTTGTAGGTATATGGTTGCTAAAAATCTTCACCTCGTTACTAAGTACTAGTGCCGCAGGAGGGTACTTAATCTCCTGCTGCTCAAGTGCTTATCAATGGGTGTTGAAATTCGTCGCATATGATATGATAATTTCAGAAATCAGATACTGTAAAAGCAAAAAGAAGAAGCTGGCATAATCCAAAGGTTTTACGGCCCCAAGTAAATAAGAAAATATTGTGTGAATTGGATATCGAGAAAATTGAAGTACTTTGAGAAGTTCATTTTCAGAATTCATGTAGCCACAATCATCGATTTAAGACGAAGAAGAGTCTTTGGTTATAATTTGTTAAACGTTTAAAGGATCGATAAGGTACTCTTTTGATGAAAATTACTGAAACTTGATTTTAAACCTATGTATCAGAGATGATAATTTTTAACCTTACTTTTCCTGCACAAAATACAAAACTTGCTTACTGTAACTTGACGCAGCTCGCGAGTTGCTTCATTTTTCAGTTGGGTATTTAATTTTTTTCCTCATTTATTATTCTCAGGAAATAATATTTTTTTGCATTTGTAACATCCACAACTGCAACTAGCTGTATTTTTTTAGAAGTGACTAGGGGCACATTGATGTGCCGCGATTATTTTTTACCGGGCACGTGTATGACGTCACTACTGTCTACTATCCTTATTTTTACTATATTCTCCTTCTTTTTGCACTAAATTCCTGATATAACACTAAATTGGCACACAATATTTCATTTTACATTAAAAAACCTTTTTAAAACCTGTTTTTACTGATTATAAGCCTTTCTTTATTAAAATAATAAAAGGTTTGCTTTAAATCAAGTCGCCATGTTTGAAACCACTATACACATAGGTGTATGCATGGTTGCAACGTTTTGAGGCGTAAAAAATTAGAATTTAATAAAAAACGTGTAAAATAACTAAAAAAGAGTTTTTAAGGATGTTCATAAAATATTGTATGCCAATTTAGTGTTATATCAAGAATTTTGTGCAAAAAGAAGGCGGAATATAGCCAAATTAAGGATAGTTTGAATTTCAACTTTAATGATGAATAATGGCACGCTCAGTAGTGACGTCATACACGTGCCCGGTAAAAAATAATCGCGGCACATCAACGTGCCCCTAGTCACTTCGTATTTTTTTGTTTTTATTTTTATGTCAACGGCGTCAACGGTTCTTCTTCGTTTTAAACTGTATTCTTGGCTCTGGTCCCTTTATTGGTTCAATTTAGCCAGCACATTCGGGGGAAAACTGGATGGTCGGGCTCTGTAGCCCCGGAAATTCCGTATTATTTTAGATATTCTTCTGTGTCTTCAATAATGTGTTCACAGAAATAATGTGATAATCTATTCAATGCATAAATTGGCAGCCATCAAACCAAGAGCTGCTGCTGCTGCCATTTCAACCTTGATCTACCGCTCTATCGTTTTAACACCGGAATCTACCGCATTTTGGTGTGACATAAATTAGGACCTTTTTTTTGCTGTTTCAAAATTAAAAAATATAATAGTGAATAAAGGGGATCAGGTAATAAAAAAACAAATTAAAGGATGGGGACACTTTTTTTTTTGCTCTTCAAAAACTTGTCATTCACAAAAAACAAAATACCCACCTGTAAACAAAAAAGATGGTGATCTACCGTTTTCTTCCGTATACCTGTCCCTGCACACTGCCTGATTTTGGGTCCATTTTGGAAACTTTGTAGTTTTTCCGAATCTCCATAAAACGTACTGGCAAAATGTTCCTACAGGAACTGAAGCCCAAACTTTAAGAGCCAAAAACTAAAAGAAAGAAGAAGAATCAATTTGCATAATTCAAATTCAAACAAATCAAAACAAAATAAATGGCTTCTCATAAAAATGATGGTATTACTGATGTTTTGGAATATTATCAGAAACATTCTCAAAACTCAAATTTATCAAAATATTTTTCCGGTTTGTCAGTTCCATCTCTTTCAGATACAAAGGTACCAATTCAATTGAATGATCCGGACACTATAAAAACAAGTAGTTTCACTAAAAAGTTGTCTGATAATCTATCATTAATTGATTGCAAAAGTAAAGAAAATCTTGATAAAGATGTGTCAGATAAAAGTTCTTCAAATAGTGCTTTGGTGAGCCCCTCAGATAACAAGAAACTAGAATGGGATAGTGGAGCTGACATTGGGTATCATATATTTCAAAATAGTGGTAAAAAGGAGACACTACGTAGATGCTTTTCACTTCCCGTATTAGATAATTATAAAAATGTAGAACTAAATTTTGATAAGAAAAATTTAAAATCTGTCCAGCTATATTCTTCAGATAGTAGCAATGTTAGTAATGTTAATATTCTTGTTTTAAGTTCTACTTCTGGTTCTACCGCTACAAATCTGAAATTATCAGAAAATAGTAGTACTCTTTCAGATATAATGACGAATGAAAAAAGCAAATAAGTAGTGATGTCTCAACTAGTTCAACTTCGGAAAAGTTAAAAAGGAATCCAGTTCTGAGTCAAGTGGTCAGTGTGATTCGGAAGAATTAAAACTTACAGGTTTTAAGACAACTCTTTCATTTCTTAAAGAGAAAATTGGTTTACCAGGTGCTCATTCAACACCTAATATAGAAAGTAGTAATAAAAATAAAGATTTGGATAAAGATTCTGTGATAAGTGAAAATTTTCTAGACGCTTCATTAAAAAGATAACACAACATGGTTGTGGAGAAAAAGAATCTGTTAGTCAGTCACATAAAAATAGCAATAGTCAAGGATCAGATGTTGTAAAATGTGCAGAGAAACCTCCAAAAAACCAATCTATGTTTTCCAAAAATGTTTCAGCATTAGAAACAAATAAAAAACTTGCAAATAGTTCAAAAGAGTTAAATCAACTGCATAAAAAGTCATAGAATTAAGTATATCATCACCTATTAATATCTGTTTTGAGTGTCCAAAAAATGTTGCCAAAGATAAAGAAACTACACACTCATGTGATCTTGTACCTAAAGCTGTTCAAACTGATAGTCTTTTAAAATTAGAATATAAATGCCAAGAGATTGAATTAAAAGCTACTGAGCATCAAAGTGGATTACCTTCTTTACATACATTTGATCATAAACCTCACATTATTCCTGATAATATATCTGATTATGCATCTAGTTGTAATAGTTTTGAATATATTAGTAATAGTGTTGCTAAACATAAACAAGATTTACAGGCTTCCCAACATTCCTTTCCTAAAACTGACCTTCTAGAGACACAACATTCTAAACATAATATTTCAGGATATTACTTGAAATGTGATTCTAATCAAAATAGCCCTTTAAGTAGTGGAGTTTCAAAAAATCAGAATCAGAAGACATATATGAACAAGTGGAGTTATTGCAGAAGCTTCTTAAATCTAAAAAACTAGATATAAGGTCAAAAAAGAATTCCATTAGAAAACTAATTTGGGAACTTAATAACTTTGAGTGCAATAATGATTCCAGTGCAAGTTCTGAATTATTTTCTCCAAAAAAGATGAAGAGAAATTAAAATGTAAGTTTTTTTTTGATAAATGGTAGGTTAGACTTTGTTAATAATGTACCATGAGCAAGGTGCCACATCTTATCAGTTATTTCCTCTTAGCCCAAAACTCGTAAAATGCTTAAAGAGGGTTGTACGTGAATCGTTGTAAGAGTCAGCTGCGTCTCCGATGGTGGAATTGTACAGGGTGCTCGAAAAGAAAGATTCATATTAAACTTGTGTTTTTTAAATGGAACACCGTGTATATTAGTTTATTTTTGGATTGTAGCAATAAAAATAAAGTAAATTTTATTAGCGATACCTATACCAAAAATGTAAGGTTTTTAGGAAATTTCAAATTGTGTTCAATACGTTTTGGATACTTGTCAAGAATTTTTCAAAAATTCTAAATATCTTAATAACCTTATAGCATAGTGACTTAAGGTTCCGATACTTTGGTTTTTGAGTAGAAGCATATGCTTTGTACAGTCAATGAAGCATGTGATCATTAGTAGATTTTTGAACAGACCCACCTCAAAAGTCATGCTGCCCCCCTTAAAGTGGATTAAGGGGTTGATATAGTTTTTTCTAATATCTTTAAAATGGTTAATGATTAAAAAGTGATTTTGGTGTTGTTAGATAGAGCCCAAAATTCCGCATATCAGTGATGACAAAACTTTTATTTTTGTTTATTATGTAAGAAGCTACAACAAAAAAAAAAGAAGTTGGAGAGGAGCATCCACCACGCACATTTTATGATATATCTTCCAAACCGTCCACCAAACAAAAAAATTATAAGACAATAAAAACAAAGGCCAAAGTTTTCACCTATTGAATGGTGTATAACATTATACTATTATCTTTTAAAATAAAGCTACTAGTGGCATAGAGAAGTAGCACTACACCAGTATAGTACCTAAAAATAGAAATTTTTAGTCTTATACTTTTAATTTTTTAAGAATATTTCTCACTTTAGTTTTATAAATTTACAGTTACCTATACCTAATTCTGCATAATAGTTATAAAAAAATACATTTTTGTCTTTTTGTAAGACCTACAACAAAAAAATTTTGGAGGGTAGTATCCTTAAGGCACTTTAATTCAAATATTAAAATGGGTAGCCTATTATGGGGAACCCTGTATTAAATAAATGATAGTTTAAAAAACTAAAAAACACACTTTTATATGCAACCGAACTAAATTTATTTATTTATTCATTTACATACACTACGGAATTAACAATTCCAAATGGTACAAAATTAACTAAAATAAAGTCTCTATATACCAAATAACTTGACAAAAATTACAAACACATAAAAAAACAAACAAGCTTACAACTTACTAACCAGTACCGCCTTCAGAGAGAGATAACTGATATTAAAAATGTCACAGTCGAAGTAATTTTGATTGTAATTAACCAACATACGATCTACAAATGCTCCCTGACCATAGTTCCTTCGGTGGACCCTTTTCAAAAATAACTGGACCTGCCTAGTTCGTCTGTTTGGTACGCGTATTGGAACCAAAACCAAGCAAAAGCTACAGTCGATTTTGCCATTTAAGAGCTTATGCAAAAAGAGTACAAGAGCCTCCCTACGGCGACACTCAAGACTTTTAAGCCCACAGAGTAAAAGCCTTGTTTGGTAGGTCAGGGTTGCTATACGGAAAATGAAATTTAAACAGAAGATACTTAACAAATCTATTCTGCATCTCCTCAAGTCGGTCAATGTGGCAAGCATATCGTGGAGACCAAATCACAGAGCAGTACTCCATGATGCTCCGAACGAGGCAATTATATAAACACAGAATCGCTTTGTGTCATTGATTTGCTTGGTGCATCTCTTAATAAATCCGAGCAACCTACAGCCCTTGAGAAAATGCTATCGATGTGCAAGTTAAAGGTCAAATCACAATCAAAAATCACCCGAGATCATTGATTGATGACTCGGTCGATATCTTGTCCGTTAATGGTATAATTTAATGTTAATGGTTTATTACTTTTAAAGAAACTTATAACCTTGCATTTAGATATGTTGATATTTAGAAAGTTCGAGCTACACCACTGCACAAAATTGTTTAGGTCACACTGTAGGCTATTAAAATTAGGATTAATAACATTATAAAATTTAATATCGTCTGCATATAATAGAAAGTTAGAAGTCTGAAAACATGACCGAACATCGTTAATAAACAATAGGAACAGCACTGGTCCAATGTGTGATCCCTGAGGAACACCGGACGTCACAAACACTTCATGAGACGACGAGCCACACACAGTGCACGCTGACGACGGTCGGACAGATAGGATCCAATCCACTGAAGGTATTGGACTGGATACACCAATCTCGGACAGCTTTTTCTTCAATAGAGGGTGGCAGACACTATCAAAAGCCTTCGACAGGTCAGTATATACAGAATCCACCTGTCTACCCTCCTCAACCGAAGAAACCAGATAATTTTGGTACACCGCCAAGCTTGTTTGAGTGGAACGGAATTGAAAAGTCGTGCTGTTCAGGGATAATGTAGTTCCTAAATGCACCAAACATATCGTCCGTTATCGTGGACTCGAGTAACTTGGGCATTGCAGAAAGTGGTGATATCCCACGATAGTTCTCGACCTCGCTCTATCACCAGATTTGAAAATTGGATGCAGGTTGGACACCTTCCAGATGGTGGGAAAGTATCCGTCATTCATTGATCTCTGAAATAATGCCGTTAAGGGGTCGGCAACTAAACATTAGAAATAATTTTTCATTACAAAGAGTTTGTATTACCATTAATAAAAGGTCAAACAATGAATCATAATTATATGCCTCAAAATAGAATTATAATAAAATTTAAGATAATAACTAGAATAATTCACTTCAGAGTAAAAAGCGTGGAGTGCATTTTACTATTTTTTTTTTCATAACTTTTCCTCATTGATATTTACAAATGAAATAATTATAACATTTAATATATTAAGCACCCCACGCTTTTATTCTGAAGTGAATTATTCTGTTATTATCTTAAATTTTATTATAATTCTATTTTGAGGTATATAATTATGATTCATTGTTTGACCTTTTATTACTGTAATACAAACTCTTTGTAATGAAAATGATTTTCTAATTTTTAGTTCGGTTGCATATAAAAGCGTGTTTTTTTAGTTTTTTTAAACTATTATTTATTTTTCATTTTTAGTTCGATATATCAATTAGTTTTCTGCGGACATGTGATATTGAAATGTTTCAACGAACCATTCTCGTAATCTAATCATTTCATTTAAAGCTCATCTGTTGTATGGGGTTTCAGAACGCAACTACCTGAACAAGTTTCTGTCAGCCTTGAGTGCTGAGAGTACGTCCGGAAACTGCACGCATGCGCAGATCGCGCACTAGCGCTTTCTCTGTTACTATCCTGCAGAAAATCAGGATAACGGGATACTGTTTTGCAGATTATTGCATTGTCATGGGTCCTTGATATGTGTGCACAGTTTCAAAGAAATCAAATCGCTGGAAGTTGGTGAAAATTAAGCTTAAAAATTCCGTTACATACATACATACATACAACCCAGGTTAATAATAAATAATTAATAGTTTAAAAAACTAAAAAACACGCTTTTATATGCAACCGAACTAAAAATTAGAAAATAATTTTTCATTAAAAAAATATTGTCATTTCATAGTAAAAAGCGTGGGGTGCATTTTACTATTTTTTCATAACTTTTCCATCATAGATATTGGCAAATATAATAATTATAACATTTAATATATTAAACACCCCACGCTTTTACTATGAAATGACAATATTTTTTTTAATGAAAAATTATTTTCTAATTTTTAGTTCGGTTGCATATAAAAGCGTGTTTTTAGTTTTTTTAAACTATTAATTATTTTTCATTTTTTAGTTTTTGCTACTCTTGACAAAATGGCGAAAAAAATTTTTAGTGAACAAGAGTAGCAAAGTTTGTAATGTTTCCAACAGATTGCAACCCACTAAAAAATTTCTTCTCCATTTAGTAGCAAAGTTTGAAATGTTGCCAACAGATGGCAACCCAGTCAAAGTTTGGAATGTTGCCAACAGATGGCAACCCACTAAAAAATTTCTTCTCCATTGAGTGGCAAAGTTTGAAATATTGCCAACAGATGGCAACCCAGGTGTTGTTTTTATAATATAATGGAATTTTTTTTTCCTGGCGATTAAAAACAAGATAACGGGATACTTTTTGCAGATTATTGCATTGTCATGGGTCATTAATAAGTGTGCAAAGTTTCAAAGAAATCGAATAGCTGGAAGTTGGTTAAAATTAGGCTCAAAGATTCCGTTACATAGATAGCCAGATTGATAGATAGATAGTTACAACCCAAGTTAATAAAAGCCTGTTAAAAAAAAAAAAAATAAAATAAAATAAAATAAAAAAATAAAAACAAAGCGTGTTAAAAACAATCAAAATTATTTACATACATTATCATATTATAAATGTTATTTTTTTTTAATATTAACAAGTTTCCAATTTGTTTTTGTTTTATAAAATCTTTGAAATTGTCTGCTGAAGGTATCTGCCATTTTAGCCTAAACTATTATGTCATGACATACTTTGAGACAATATGAAATATAGTCGTTATATATTTTTCTATACTGGATTAGGTGAACCTTGGCTCAAGTTATGATAAGAATAGGTTATAAATGCACTTTACACTTTGTTATAATAAATAGCATTATTATTTTTTAAAATATAGGTAAAAATTTATAAAGTATATCATTTTAGGCCCTATTCTCCTAATTATTATCAATATTTTTAGCCAGTAGATTGCATGCAAAAGGTAGCAACCAAGGTAGCGATAGACCTAAAACTTCTGAAGAAGATTGTATTTTAAAAAGCTCAGAAAATAAATTTATCCATTGTAAAAAGATAAAACACAGTCAGAGGACTTAGCAGAAAAGAAAGAGAGTAGTGATTATTTATTAAAATTTGCTGATAATGAAAGGGCTTATCAGATAAGTTGGATTCAAAATGAAATTTCTCATTTAACAAAGCTTAAAAGTATATTAGAACATAAAAAGTTTAATATAAATACTCAAAGAAGTACATCCTCAGGACAAGAAATCAAAAAACTTCTGTTTACAGGATAACCCAAAATGATGGATCTACTAAAAGTTCTGAGAGAGATTATATCATTCAAACAAAATTAGACATATTGCCTGGCGAAGAAATTAATTACTGTCTTGAAGGAAAGAACTATTTAGTCACATCAGACCAAAAAATACCTCAAACGGATTTACACTCAAATAAGGAAGACACTAAAAATGCTTTAGTTGCCGATATAAAATTTCAAGCAAAAGAAAATCAAACTAATATTAAAGTAAACACATTGTGTCATGTTTGCAAGCAGCTAACCTGTATTTGTTCATATGTAAATTCAGAAAATGATGAAGATTCACACCGTATTATTCCTGGTTGGGATACTCAAGAACAGGTCTCTAAAATGGCTTGTGAGTATACTTGCAAAAAGACAGAAAAACAAGATCTTGCAATGAATGTAGCCATTCTATTTTAATAAAAGAATCAGTTAAAAACTGCCATAACGTTGATCAGGAAGTTCCACTTGTACCTACAAATGAAACATTACAGCCATGTACAGATGAGGGTAATTGTAAATTTAGTCATTTATTTTAATAACATAATAAAGCCGCTTTTTTTACTTTAGATAAGAAGAAACCTGTTTCGACAAACTACTGGGAGTTTACAGATATTAGCAAAGGGAAAGAACATTCAAGTCATAGCAGTGCTAGTAGTGGTTCAAATGTAATGAAAGAATCAGTAAATCGGAGAGATAAGGTTGTAGCTACTAGTAAAACTTTATTCTCCACACAGCCTTCTGCAGATAAAGGTAAGTCCATATCAATATTGTTAAAAGTTTTTGGTAATTTTCTAGAAACCTGCGGCAACTCGATTTTGACGAAATTTGGTATATGGGGATTTTGAGGCGCTGATCACAAATCTGAAAGAATTTTTTGGCGGAAACGTTTCGTTCTTGAGATATTCATCATCAGACTTGAAATTTAAACTAATCCTATTTTACAATATTCCCCCTTCTTTTTGCACACAATTCTTGATTAAAAGCTAAAGTGGCACACAATATTTGATTTTTACCGTTTAAAACCCCATTTTTTTCCGTATTTTACATTATTTTGCAGTAAATTGCATAGCTATACTTTGACTTATTTTAATCCCAGTGTGCCATGAAGCCCTATGTGTATGTATGGTTGCCGCATTATCAAAGAACAGCCACGCAATTTAATTCAAAAATAATGTAAAAACCGTAGAAAAACGGGGTTTTAAAAGGTGAAAATCAAATATTGTGTGACACTTTAGCTTTAAATCAAGAATTGTGTGCAAAGAAGAGGGAATATAGTGAAAATAAGCTTAGTTCAAATTTGAACTTTGATGATGAATATCTCGAGAACGAAACGTTTCCGGCAAAAAAATCTTTCAGATTCGTGATCAGCACCCCAAAAACCCCCGTATCCCAAATTTCGTTAAAATCGGAGTTGCCTGCAGGTTTCTAGAAAATTACCGTTTTATTTTTTATACAGAATGTTTACTAACGACGGTACGAAACTTCAAGGAAATATTCCTTATTTCTTTTTACAAAAAAAAGGTCTTATAAAAGGGTCCCGATTTGCTTTGTTTCGGAGATACAGATAGTAAAAGTTTAACAAGTTGGTATTTTATAAATATGTTTAAACCGATTTGGTAAAGTTTTTAAAGTAATAGGGCGCTTATTTAGCCCTAACCAGATCGAAATTTTTGGGTACAGTGGCGTCTCAGTGGGTACCACAGCCAATATTATTAGAAAAAAAACGTACGCCCCTAATTTTTTTTTAATTTTCAATTTTTTCCGATTAAACAACTCAGAATACAACTTTTCATGCTTCACTATCTTCTTTGTACCTAGCTTAGTTTTTAAGAAAAAATTAAAGGCACTGTAAAACATATTCTTAAGAATATCCTTAGACAGCATAGATAAAAAAAAGAATAATTACAATTTCGACTTTTAAGTAAATGAATTGTGTATATCAAATACTAGCTTTGTTCGCGGGTCTAGTAATGAACTGGATCTGAACCAGAACCGAACTGGTTTAGAATTGTTTTAAAGCGCATGTCTAGTTATTTATTAGTTCGGAATTTTTACTTACCGCGAACGATTTTCTATACAGCTGAGGATGTATTCTAACCTAGCCTTTTGGTTAGGATTTTCATGGTTAAATTGGATACTATACAAAAAAAATTAAATTCAAACAAAAAGGTAAATTGTTATACTGTCCAATGCCACTCGAGGTCTCGGCGGAAGACGAGGGATTCCCTGCCTCCTCTCGTTTTTAAAATAAGTATGTGTATTTAACTAAAAATAAAATTCAAACAACAAGAAATGGTAAAATTTTGTAATATTGTCTATATTTTTTAGTTAAATCTTTATTTATTTTATTGCATACATACATTCATACGGAATACAATTAAAAATCCTTTGTTTATATACGCTCAGAATCACAAAATATAAAAAAATATTAAACAGATATATTAACCCGCATAAAAAGTGGCAGAAACAAATAAACCGTAAATACAATAACGGTTTATTTCAGTACAAATCACAAAAAACAGAAAACAGCTGACCATGTCGACAATGCGCATGAAATTCAGAACTGAACTTTTAGTTCCAAAAAAATCCCAGGACTGCTAATCAGGTTACGAACTGGTAACAAACTGATTCCATTGTAACCCGCGAACACAGAACTGTTACTAAAAATTCAGGATTTTACTAACCGCGAACGCTGCTTTTTCACTGCGCATGCGAATAGTCCCAGAACCGGTTTAGAATCGAATCCGCGAACAAAGCTACTATACCTCATAATACGGTGGTAATTTTTTCATCGTTTGGGGTTAAAACAATTTATGATTTTTTATTTTCTCTTGCGATGTCTACTTATTTAGTCTCATGGTTAGTTTTTAGAATTTTATTCAACATCCTTTAAGCTAAGTTGAATACACAAAAAAGCTCTGTCTGGCATAACAAAAAGTTGCGACTAGTTTAAACTTTTTTAACCTCAACTACAACAATTTTTGAGGTCGTAAGTACAATACGTAACTGGAACGTACAAC
>JACEGR010009417.1:0-26814 GCA_014170235.1 Listronotus bonariensis
TTATTTTTGAAATATTAGAATTTAATGATTTAAACTTGAAAAGAAATTATACCATTCATTTTGCATCTCATAACCATTGAGAAGCCCCAACTCAAAACGTATTTTTCATAGAACACAATTTTTAGAGTGTCCCACAATTATGTTAAAAATTGTAAGATACTAATAAAATTGTGCCTTATGATAAATTGCGTTAACATATATGTAGTTAAAAGTTGTTTTCAATTTGGAAAAAGATAGAGAGTTGTTTTTAAAATATAAAAATTAGGTTTTTTCATATCTTTCTGTATGTAGCCGCTGCAAACCATCAATATTATTAATTAAAATTTTGGACTTTCCCTCCCTATTTTCTTATGCATTTGTTTTACAGTTGTTATTTTCTTCTTAATTACCATATGGATAACTTATTTGTTATTAATTTTACGAAAGAAAGTTATTCTTAAAAAAGTTCTGCATGGCCTAAAACCTGAAATGCAATTTTTAGATATTAATTTGGTGCAGTGGTATACGAGGTATGTCAAAAATATGTTTTTTTTTAAGAGGTGATTACTTTTATTTTTTAATATATCAAAAGTTTTTATAAAGAAAAGATGTTTAGAATTAAAAATAACATTCAAGTATGCAAACTTGTTTATTTTCAAGAAATAAAAATCTTACTTTAATATACATTATTTCATACATATTTCGAAATGTAATATGTAACAAAAAATATGTAATTTTTTTATTAATAACCCAATTTGCATATTTTAATGGTACTTTTAATCCCAAACATCTTTTCTTTATAAAAATTTTCGATATTATCAAAAATAAAGGTACTTTCCTCTTGATCAAAACTCATATTTTTTGACATACTTTGCAAACCACTGCTAAAACCTAATATCTGATAATTACATTTTAAGTTTTAGACCATGCAGAACTTTTTATAAAGAATAACTTTTTTTCATAAAATTAATAAAAAACAATGTTCTGTCCTTACTATCCTAAAAATCCTTTGTTTCCTATAATAGAGTTCTCAAGTAATTATGCATCTACGTCAAATTTCAGATGGTACACTGTTGTTAATTAAGCTATCAGGGGTTTCTCACTTTTTATGTCCACACTGTATTTATAGTATCTACAGATTACTCATAAATCATATTCTATACAATTTTTTTAAATTAACAATTTAAAACATCTCCTATGATTTATGAGTTTCCTGTAAAGTGCATTTTTATCTGGAATATTTTGTATTCATATACATGTTTGATCAGTAATGAATAGGTTATAAAATTCCTATATATATATTTTTAAATAATAGTGCGAGACAAAAATGAAAGACAATATTTATTTATTGATTTGGCATTTATTTAATGCTATTTTTTAATTCAATCATCAAATAATTTATTTACAATGACCCTCATTAAATTTCAAGATGTTGCACTAGGAAAATAAATACGTGTGGCTCTTAAGTAAGAAAAATAAATAAAATAAATTACACAAGTATAACCTAAAATTAAAGAATTACAAGAAATGATTTAAATGTCTACCTGCTGTTCAAAGACATTAATTTAGTCGTTGATTTAATGACACCATATACATCATGCTGAAAAAATTAAATTGTAATTAATGTTACCCTTATCGTACGACTTAGCTTCAAAAGTTTATTATTAAATTAAATAATTTCATCCCTCCAAGAGAAAAGTGACATATTCCAAAAAATGCAAAAGGTAAGTTATTTAAAAAAATTAAATTAATGTTGACGGAGAATACTTTGGAAATCTTACATAATTAAAAACCCCAAATCCTTTACTAATGCTAATTATTTTTCAGGTTTTTACTTAAGGCAAACTTTGACTACTTAGGATCAAATTTAAGGATATCCTTTATATGGACTTTAAAAACAAAAGTGGCTTTCTTGTTACTATTACTATTTTTGTTTACATTAGACCAACTGATTAACATGTAAAAATTAAAAGATCACTTTAAAATAACGCCATTTTTTTACATAAATTAAAAAGTTATATTTGATAGTTTCGTTTTAAGTTCCTTTGTTCTCCCCTTTGTTTCTTTTTCTCATTAGTTTTATCATTATTCAAACTAAGCCTTTTAGTTTAAATTATTTATCCAGTCTTTTGATAAATACGTCTCATGATTCAATGTTTTTATCGTACTTTTCAAAATTTATATTGACATCTTTGGAACAGTTTTTCCTTGATTTTATGGTATCTGTCAGAGCAGTAATCAGTTTCTTTAATTCGAGTCCATTTTTATCTAAATAATCCTCGTCGCCACTTTTATATTATAATAATATGTAAAAGTTGACTTTCAAATATTCTTCATTCTGACATAAAAACTAACTGACTTTTTAATAACAGGTAACAATAAATATTACAATAACAAATTAAAAAATATATTAATAAACAAGATGGCGAATCGAATAACTGTCATAGAGCAGGAAACCATTGCCGCTAAGTTATTAACGACTTTACCCATTAACGATTCTGTCTGAAGTGTGGCGCCATCTCTCGGGCGCAGGTACAACTAAAATAGGGAATCCAGTCGCCTCATTTGAAGTGCCAGGAGTGCCTGGGCCCTGCTGTAAACTTCGAGACATTGACAACTGAAGATTTTGTCGTTGTAACCATAGTTACGTTTTATTGTTAATAAAGGTATAAAAACGAAGGCACGTGTTGTTATACGAGCTGTTACAGAACATTATGTTTTTCTGTTTTTGTTGTTTTGTTTTGTGTTAATTTTGTATTGCGCGGTCCTTATAAAGGTCTAATATTATTATATGTATTTTTAATACATTAAAAACACAGAATTTTATAAATCAAAAATATGCCAACGTTATTATATGTAGATGGAAGGTAGCTAAATTGTTTTGAAATTTAGTGACTACTATTTGGATTTTATAAAAAGATGTTTTATTTCCACATGTTGTAAAATTTCAAATAAAGAAATAATATTTTAGGTTTTAATTCAATATGAAGACCACACGGATAAAACAATGAGTGTTCAAAAGTGCTTTTTAACATTTGATATTGAATTGTTATGCGTAGTTTGCAATGCTTTTAAAGAATTTTTTAGACATAATCCCTATTAATATTTTCGTTTCTTTCAGTAAAAAAATATGCACCAACTAACGAGGTATAATATACTGCAAAAGTATCATTTTAGAAAAAGATGGGCTCATCGTTTTTCCCGTGTGGTCTTTCTATGTTATTATAATGTAAAAACTATGCATGGGTAAAAAAATGTTATATTTATTTTTACCACTCCAAAAATTTGCTTTACGAGCTTATTTTATTAATAGTACATAAATTATTCGTTTATTCATTATCTCTAGTAAATAATTTTTAATTATAAAATAATTAAATACTTATCCCAATAATTTTTAAAAACCCCTGTTATATAAATATGCAAAACGCGGAAACAAACTACTTCTTTAAATCCCCCGTAACACTGGAAGTTCACGATATGTTGCACGTGCGGTCGGAACCCTTGTGATAAAAGCGGCGGTGGTAAACGGGGCGCAAGGCCTTCACTAAAGTTTTATTGAACAGGTAAATGGGGCGCAGGGATCTTGGGGTCAATAAAATCGTAAAGGTAAACGGGGCGCAAATGTTTTCTTTAAAGTAAAGGTATCGAAATAAAATGTTGGTCTATTTTTAAAAATTTTATTAATTACGAAACATTTATTGCTTTCTTTGGAAAATGTAAAATTTTTGTAGGCTATTAAATCTTTTCCACTCACACTTTCAATTACTGATACCGACATTTTCTCACTGTTAAAATCTTGAGCGGAAATCTTTTCGCACATCTACTCACTATTACAATGAGAATCGAACTGATTAAGTGCTATACAAATTATTAGTGTCAATAAACGTAACCTTACAGGCGTGCAGGTAAAAGAGATATTTTCGCGCCCTGTTTACCTCCGTCTCTCCGAACATCTAGGGTAAAAAACTTATAAAAATGAAGTTTAGAGCCCTCTAGTAAAAAAGTTTAACAAGATTAAATCGATTTTGTATTTTTTGGAAGTAAGTAAAGTATGAGGAGTAATTTTAGGATGATCATGGCCTTTTAGAAGAAAAATAAAAATTTAGTTTTAAAATAAAATTTGACAAAAATTTGTTTTAAAAACTATGGTATTCTACTAAAAATGATCTGGACAATCCGAACAAAAATACACAGAGTGTCCCATTTAAAAATCAAAAGTTCCAGTCATTTCCGGTAAAACCGGAAGTCGTAAAAGCCTATCATATACACCTAAACATTATTTTTTTAGTCTAACAACCTTACAAAGTTTCGTCAAAATTGATAAAGAATAAAAAAGTGGCAGCTGGAAAGTGATCTCGTTGTCACCCGGTATGTAGATGTATATTTTTTAATTAACAAACTAGGTATTTTATCTTTGCCGGGAGATGAGCGAATTTAGCAACTTTCATTTTGGCTTAGTTTTACGTTCTAATTTTTTTATGCTATTTTAAATTTTTGCCCAATATTTATAAAATATTTGTTAAAATATTCTGCTTCTTCCGTTTCTTTATTAATAAGAATATCTTCCTTTGTAATACTGTAAGTATTTTGTTTACTTACTTTTTTCTACCCCTGATACATAACATTGCAATTTAGCCGTCGCGCCAGCTCGATATGTTTAAATTGTAATGTTATGTTTATAAAACTGATAATTGAAGCTGGCACGACGCGGCCACAGCCGTTGTGCCAGCTCAATAGGTTTAAATTGCAAAGCTATGTTTATAAAATTTCACCGTTCACCCTTATTGATTGAAACTATTCCAAACATGCATAAAAAAACAAAAACAACAAAAAAGACATCCATAAACCAAATCGCACTGCGAACGTTAGCGTGAACAGTTCAAGCACTTCAAGCTCAAAGCCTGGTTCGAGTTTCTTTGATCCAAATGAAAGAGAATAGCCAATATGATCCATTCGACCGAACGCAGAACACAGAACCAGTAAGAACAGAGACCACAAAAACTAAAACGCGCGCCCGTTCCTTACCCGTTCGGTTCGAAAAAACAGGTGTTTAGTTCTCTTTAAAGAAAGGTTCACTGAACAGGCTAACTCTGAACATGTTCTTAAGAACTGTTCCGTTCTTTTCATAACAACTTTACTGATAATTAAAGCTGTCACGACGGCCATAGCCGTCGTGCCAGCTTAATATGTATAATTTGCAATGTTATATTAATTTATAAAACAGAGCCCTGACGTTAATACAAAAAAATCTTGCAATTGAAGAAAGGCTGAATAAAATCAAACTATCTACAACGAAATTTTCTAAAGAATCTATTGAAGTAGTCCATTACTTTGTGACAATACATTTTACGTAGAATGTAATAAAAACACAAATTTTACTTTGTTATTTTGTCACATATTTTATATTGCTTTTTGCGTTACTGCAGTTTCGACATACTATGTCATTTTCAAACGACTTTTAAAAGTGAATGAATTACAAAAAGTGCATAAATTTATACCTTATACCGTAAATTTAACATCTGGTTTATCCTTTACAATTGTTAGGTCCTATCTCTATTGTTACAAGTATACTGCTATAATAAACTTTTTACAGTTAGTCGAAAATATTAAATAATTGGGAATTTTTATGTCTGTTTGCAGATTAAGAAGATTTACATTACTATTTTTATTGTGTTTATAAATTTCTATGTTCTCTAATATATCTAATTTTTTACTTTTTTGTTCTAAGTGTAAAGTTTTTATACTATCTATATTAGGGAAAGAATGACCAGAGTCTAGAAAATGGTTTGAAAAATTTGAATTTCTTTTGCCTAATCTAAATGATGCGTAGTGTTCTTTAAATCTTTTTCGAAGCTTCGGCCTGTTTGTCCTATGTAGCAACTATTGCACTCTGAACATTCTAGCTTATAAACTCCAGATTTTTATGTTTATTAATCTTGTCTTTTACGTTAAAGGTGGTTGGATAATTTTTGTGATGGTTTAAATGCTATTTTCATATTATTTTTACTTAAAATATTTGCTATTTTGTCAGATATAGGTCCAAAATATGTAAGGGTTGTAGTATTTTGTCCGAGTTGCGATGCGTTGCCAATGAGACCTAACAGAGCACGACAGCATTCGAGATTAGGCACTAAGCAATTCGCATTTTCAAACCAGTGTTCATGAAAACTCATGGTACTAATCCAAGCCACTGAATTTCTGAATGGTCTAAAATTTCACCTAGATATCAAGATCGTAAAAAATTAGATATATTAGAGAACATGAAATCTATAAACACAATAAAAATAGTAATGTAAATCTTCTTAATCTGCAAACAGACATAAAAAATTCCCAATTATTTAATATTTTCGACTAACTGTAAAAAGTTTATTATAGCAGTATACTTGTAACAATAGAGATGGGACCTAACAATTGTAAAGGATAAACCAGATGTTAAATTTACGGTTATAAGGTTATAAATTTATGCACTTTTTGTAATTCATTCACTTTTAAAGTCGTTTGAAAATGACATAGTATGTCGAAACTGCAGTAACGCAAAAAGCAATATAAAATATGTGACAAAATAACAAAGTAAAATTTGTGTTTTTATTACATTCTACGTAAAAATGTATT
Organism: Listronotus bonariensis; assembly: GCA_014170235.1. Taxonomy (NCBI): domain Eukaryota; kingdom Metazoa; phylum Arthropoda; class Insecta; order Coleoptera; family Curculionidae; genus Listronotus; species Listronotus bonariensis. Next base: position 6,592 of record JACEGR010009417.1, read on the forward strand.
GTCACAAAGACCACTTTCATTAGCCAGCTGTAGTCACGAAAATTTGTGTGATTTTGGTAATTACTTATGATCAATTTTGTATTGGGTTTAGGTGTTCGGCATGTCAAAAAACACTTTTCTTGCCAAGTGTTAATAATAAAATATACTTGAATCCTAATAACTTAAACTATAGGGCAATTGTGTTTAATATTAAAAATGAACAAGAAAGAAACTGGCGAGTTAGAACGATATTTAACTTTCAATTAATTAAATTATTTAAAACTTACTTTACCAACTGTATAAGTATTAGGTTATTTGAAATTTACCTAACTTGCATATATTTCTTTATTACTACATCTAAAAAAATACATACCTTTGTGAGTTGTACAACTTTACTTGAAATATACATATTCGTGAGGTAAATTCCCAAAATAAAGGTTTTTCTAGTGCGAATGTACAAGTAAAAAATCTTAACGTCAAAATCCAATTGGAAAAATAGTTTGATTGCCCTGACAGGTTTTATAGAATACCTCTTATTTACAGGAAATTCAAATTAATTATCCACCTTTGGTAGACCTAGACCTACACCTTAGAATAGGGGCTCAGAATGGGATCTGCTACTGAAGCCACTGGCTTATTGTGTCCGTTCTCTTTGGCAGGTGGGTTCCGAACTCACGGTCCCATACTATCGACGGCTTTCGGACCACGTCCCCACCCAGCGGGATATTCGACCCTCCAACCAAATAAGGTCCGTATGTGCTACGGTTGCGCAGGACAATGGCAGTGTGTTCCGGCGCCTTAGTCCTTGCTGGCTGTTAGCGTCCTATTCCAAACATGCATAAACAACAACGGTAAAAAGACGTCCATAGACCAAATCGCACTGCGAACGTTAGCGTGTGAACAGTTCAAGTACTTCTGCCAAAAGCCTGTGCCTGGCTCTGAGTTTCATCCAAATGAAAGAGAATAGCCACCGGGCGATCCATTCGACTGAACGCAGAACACATTCACTAGCCAGCACGTGCGTTTTGCACTTTGTCCGTCTGTTGTTGAGCTATTCCACTAAGCTTTCGAACGACTTATAAATAAAGTACCCATATAACATTTTTTGCCGGCGTTGTACATTTAATTTACTGGCATTGCCAACACTCTTTAATGGCAAGGCATTGGCAAAGGTATCAAAAAGACGCGAAAGTGGGCAATTGGCCGTTATTAGGCCACGTGTTGCAGATAATGTGATGGCATCCGTCATTAATAATTTATGATGAAAAAATGCGTTTAGGATGATGGCATCCATCATTAATAAGTTATGCCAAAAAAATGCGTTTAGGATGATGGCATCCATCATTAATAAGTTATTGGCAAAAAAATGCGTTTAGGATAATGGCATTTATCATTAAATAAGTATTGCAAGTTTTATAAGTTGAATGTCCCAAAGTTAAATAACATATTTAGAATTTTGTAATCGAAAAAAATGAGAAAAAAGGCAGGAAAACTTTATCAATAAAAAAATTACATAATATAAATTTTTATACCGTAACAATAAACCAAAAAAATAAATAAAAAGTATGTAATAAAATTAAAAAAAAAGATAGTAAATCAAAAGAAAACACTTTAAAATAGTAAGTATTTAAGGGACACTTACACTCAATTTTCAGATCCAAAACATAGGGAGAAATATTTTAAAGGAGTTAAATGTCAAAAAAAAACTATTAAATATATATAATTTTTTTATTAACACGTCTTTAAAACTTTTAATAAGGCAACTCCTGATTTCATATAATTTTTTAGGTAACTACAAATTTAAAAGGTTTTAAACGAAATGTTTACAGCTCCTAACAGTCTACTTGAATAACCCGCCTTCTTGACTAGCCATCACCAATTAATTACACAACACACACTAATTAGGTAATGAATACACTTAATTATGTCTACTAAAAACTCTTTTCTTTAAAAAGAAACTAAAAAGCTAGAAAACCACGTAGAAAACAATTGCACAAAGCGGCCAAACAAAAGCAAGGTTGCCTCATCTGTCAAATTGTCAAATCTTGTATTTCGGCTAAGCGGGAAATTTGAATTTATCACCTTCGGTCGAAATCGTCGAAATTAACCTAGCTAATTTTACCATCATTTTATTTTTATTCTCTCAAAAATACATAATAAACATTTTGTTTGACTTAATTTTTATTTGCATGATTTGTATCAATAAAATGTTAGGAAAAGGCCATTTCCTTTAAATTATGTAAAAAAACATAAAATAATGTTGTTTAGCCGCCATTATAAATAAAACAGATCAAAAAATTGCTCGAATGTTGGTTAAATACCAATGTTAATAATATGGTTTGAAAAGTATGAATATGCGTTGAAGGTTTGCCTTCAAAAATCCAATATTTATTTGCCTGCAACAAAAAGGCATGCTTTATTTAATCAGGATTGGTATGCCGCCATTTTTGTATGCTTGCCGGCAATTCGCCTGCATGTAAAATTTATTGGCAATTGAGTGTTTATTTAGGGTTAACTTTTTAATGCGTATTAGATGTTGGCATAATATTGCCACCAATTGCCAATGCTTTACCATCAATGCCAATATGAAAAATGTATATTGCCGGCAAATAGTGTTTGCTGGGTATTTGGCCTTAACAAGATTCGAACCCATCTCACATCCGTTATGCGCCCAACGACGATCGTTTGACACACCAGGCCATCACCGGACTATCCACCTATGGTAAATTTTAACTTAGACAATTGTGTTTGCGAATAGAATAACATCCTGTATTTTTTTATCACCATTTAAAGATCTACTATAAAGCTTAAAAGTATCACATATGATATACCCATTTTTTAAAAGGTTTTAAAGACCTTTGGGAAAATGCAATTTAGTATATCTATTTTTATAGTTATAGAAATAATGCCAGCCAAATTTGACTCTCTTACTTGAAAATACAATTTTCAATTATTTTATCTAATCTTTAACGTTAAAAATGTGTATTTTGACTAACAACAAAGCTACTTATAATGGATACTGCCTTTGGAAGACCCTGTATTTCTAAATAATAATAATAAAGGTACTGTGTGACTTTACCTTCCTAATTCTTAATAGGCGGGACGACTCTAGGGAAGGAAACCTTATTAAAATATTTTCTGGTTTTACATCCCTATAGAAATAATCCGTTTCGATGTAAATGTTCTAAACCTCGTAAAAGCTGATATAAATATTCTTTGCTTTTGTTCTGGTAGACCCCTGGTAAAGAAAAAAATGTAAATATTATTAAATTTTTACTTTAAACCTAACCGTTCTAAATTTTACAATTATATATAGTTTAAATATTGTTACCTTAAGCAAAAACTTATAAAAACATGTTTTAACCCAACATGTTTTACAAGAAGCGCTTTATAAAGGCTTAACAATAAGCAGAGTTATTTAATATAAAAAAATAAATGCCCATCATACTCATATGTGTAGTAAACTACTGCAGTATACAAAATATTATTCAATTTTTCTTTTATATTTTTACCTTAAATCTAATTGTTTTAAAATTTATCCAGACATATTATTTAAGTATTGTTTTCTTAAACAAAAAACCATAAAAAACTGTATTCTACTGGAAAACCTTTACAACAAGCGAAGCTCTTACATATAAAAATTAAACTGTCCAAAATACTATATAGGTAAAACAACTCAATATCTTGATAGTAGACTCAATACACAAAAATGCCTCCACTGCATTATACAAACTTAAAATTCAGTTAAACCATAAATTTGATTTTAAAAATATCGCAATTCTAACAAAAAAAAATCACACAAGCAAAAAAATCTCATTAAAGATGGAACTGGAATGCTGTTAACGACAGACAAGACATTGCTAACCTCAGCCATATACAGGGTGTTCCAACTCTATTTATACACGAAATAACTGCGCCGCCGCCCAATATACAAAAACACAATGTTTACTCGGATACACTCTTCTCTTTGACAGTACTAGTTAACATACAAGGTGTCTCAAAAACATGATTTTAATTGTCAAGTAGGGTTTTTTTTTAATAAAATGCCTGTATATTTTAACAAATTTTGACTGTGTATTAAATTCTACGTCAAAATGTATTGCACACTATACCTCAATTAATGCTGGTTTTTGAGATATTAGTAGTATGCTGATATACTTATTAACGATTAAAACTAAAGAGAGAAGTTATTATTTTGGTTCTTATTATTTTTAAATAATTCTGTTACTGTCAGAGTGTCAAATAATATAATAGCATGTATTTAATTACCTTTCATTGTATAGAACTACTAATAGGTATGTCAGAAATTTAGTTTTTAGAGACATATTTACTTAATTGCAGTAAAAAACAGAAATACGTCAATTATGGCTGGTTTTTAGGTTAAGTAAGTAAATATGTATCCTTAATAAACTAAATAGCAGAGCGCTGCACCACATGTTTGCCGCCCATGGGCTATTTTATTTTCGCCGCCCCTTTGTTCTTCTTTGTTCCTTCAGAAATATTTTTGAAGAAGAGCAAAAAAAAAAGATCCTCACTTTCATTTCTTTTAATTATAGGTATAAAATTAAATTCAGATCCGACAAAATTTTCATAACACATATCTGCCGCCCCTAAACAACGTCTGCCGCCCCTCTAAAAAAGGCAGCGCCATAGGCTTCGGCCTACTCGGCCTTTTGGTAAAGGCGCCACTGCTAATAACTTACTATAATTGTTGAGTTATTATAATTTCTATTTACCGTTGGTATGAAAGCTAAATTCTTTTCTTATCTGTAACCTGTTTTCTTCCCGCCGTTAAATGTTTATGTTTGGGAATCGAATATCAATCCGTTTTTTATTGCATTCTTGGCAGGGTTCTATGTTTTGGGTATGTTTATAAGTTAAGTAGTCTTGAATAAACGTTTTAAGTAGACGGTATGGAGTTTTATTTTTGCGTTAAGAAAAACAATATCACAATGAAAATTATGTTTTTGAACATCTTGTATATTAACTAGTACTTCAATAAAAATAGTGTATCCAAGTAAACAATTTTTATGTTAAGTTTATTTTTATATCTTGTACAGGGGAAAAGTTATTTCGTGTATAAATAGAGTTGGGACACCCTGTATACTATAACTTAATTATCTACCTGAGGCATATAATCTAACTTTCAGACCACCATGTATATAAAATATTTTATTTTATTATAAAAAAATCTACCAAAACGAGCAATAGTCTGACTTATGTATATAGAAAACAGGGAATTAAAAAAAAACAATACATTCATGTTTGTCTGTAACAAATTAATTTAAAACGTAGTTTTTACCATATACAGTGCTTGTCTCAATTCAGGACCTTCCTCCTAACTTTTGAATTGTTTGGTATTTTATATACAAATTTGAGGACTTTGGTAAGACAACATAAACTAAATTTAAGACAGGAAATGACAGATATTAATGTCAAAATGACAGCTGGGCGCCATTTTGAAGAGAAAAATTAAATGGAAAGGTGAGGGTCTTGTGGCACATCATTTTTAAACACTTGACGAGTACCATTAGTAGTATCATTAGTATCACCATTAAAAAGATATCTAAAAGATCTTTAAGAAAATATCGCATAAGGTATATCTACCTTTATTAGTTTTGAAGATATGGCATGCATATCATACTTGTATAGGTAGTAGACTACTACAGTATAAAATAAATATTATTTATATTACCTTTTGTATGTTTTTACGTAAAAGCTACTTGGTCCAAAATTTTTCAATAAATAAACAGTGTGTCCGTTTAAGTTGGTGTCAAATGAGAAACTTTTTTATTATTAATTAAACAAAGAAAGTTTCTTTATAAAAAGTGCTGCAAGGTCCAAAACCTAAAATGCAACCATCAGATATCAAATTGGGTCAGTCATCTACAAGGTTTGGCCAGAAATGTAATTTTGGGTTAAGAGTAAAGTACCTGTATTTTTGTTAATTTCGAAAATTGTTACAAAGAAACGATGTTTAGAATTAAAAATGACCCAATCATTAATTCAATTTAATCTTTAGTCTCTCAATTTTGTTTATTTGCAAACAGTTTTTTTCTGTGATAATGGTCAAAACTTTGGTTTGCACACTAGTGCAATATATTTTACAATTATAAATTTCGTAGGTCAATTATTTACTGTTATTAAAACAAGAAAACTGGACAATGTATTAATGTACAAACCTAAATTTTCTTAAAAATTACATTATTGGCCAAACCTCGTAGGTGATTGATACAATTTGATATCTGATTGTTGCATTTTAGGTTATGGACCATGCAGTACTTTTTATAAACAATATTTTTACGTAAGATTATTAATAAAAAGTTTCCCATACGACACACTGTATTATCTAAATGTTGTTTCCTTAAACAAAAAAAAATGTATTCTGCAAAAAACTTTACAAGAAACCCTCTATAAAGGCTTTACAGCAAGCAAAGATCTTTGATAGCAGAAATGTTTATCATACTCATATATCTAGTAAACTAGTTTAGTATAGAAAAAATATTATACATGTTTCCATTATTATTTTTTTGACTTTAAAGGTAACTGTTTTAATTTTTATAATATACATATTGTTAAATATGTTAATAATAGATAAAACGCTTAAAGTTTTCATTTAATTATTGTATTTATTACATAATGTGCTAAAACTAGGTTAAAACGGATAAAAAACTAAAAAAACTGCTGTTTTATTTAGCAAGTTAAATTAGTAGACTTTCTAATTTTAAGACTAAGAGCACAGAAAAAATATCATATATTTTGTATGTGCTAAGAGGCTTTTTTTAAGGTATGACTAATTATTAAAGATTACCTTGTCCGTATATTGGCCTTTTTTCTTGACCTAAGGTGATCATAAAGGCTCATATCCATTAATTCAAAAACAAATGTAACCTGTCCTGAAAATGAATCGCTGTATATTTGGTTGAATATGCATTTCTATAGTTGGTAAGACTTACTAGTGATATTCAAACATGTTTAATATATTGGAGTGAAATGGAACTTTTTGAGCCGCTACAACTTCCGCACATGTAAGTATTGAAGATTCTCTAAAAATATATGCTTTATAAAATAAATACAAAGATATAAAGTGTGTCTACTAAAGTTCGCACAATATGGAAAACATTTTTATTATTAATTGTACGAAAAAAACTTTATAAAAAGTTCTGCGTGGTCTAAAACCTAAAATGCAATAAGAAAATAGATATATTTTTTCACTGGTATTCCAACAAGATATTTAAAAAAATATGAATTTTGCTTAAGAGGAAAGTACTTTTATTTTTCACAATATCGATAAGTTCTATAAGGAAAAGATTCATAGGATTAAAAATAACTTTCTTGTTTACTTGTCTTGATTGTTCACTGTTTTAACAGTTTTTAAACTTTCTCTACACATTCCATTTTAAAATAAGTAATAATTACTACTACTTAATACTCATACACACAATTAAATTTTTACCGTTATCGCATAAAACATTTAAAAAATAAATTTTTCTTATATATTATTAAGTTTGCATATTTAAGGGGTATCTCTAATTCTAAATAATTTTCTACATTATCAAAAATAAGCGCACTTTCCTTTTGAGCTAAATTTATATATTTTGAGATACCTCGTATACCACAAAAAATATCCGATGACTGCAATTCAGGTATTAGACGATGCAGAACTTTTTGTTAAAAATAACATTTTTACGTAAAATTAATAATAAAATAATTTTCTATATGGTGTAAACATCGTTCACCGGTTGCTCTACTAAAAGTTCTAATTTCTGACCATAGAGAGTATAAGAAAATTACAGATTTTTTACAGAGTGCATTATAGTGACATTTTATTGCATTGTACTACTCATATAGTATGTGCCAATTATATAAACTGGACAAAACGGGTTTTTAATTTAATTACTTTTAAATTACTCGTTTTTAAATTGTATTTGTTGTTAAAAAAATACAATTCTACATACCAATGAAGCGATAAAATCTATAGTACGTTTCAGCTGAAAGTGTTGCTGTTTTTGGACTTAAAATTTAAATCTATACCCGGTCTCATATATGGTGATCAGTAAAATTTTTCAATAATTGTTATGGCTCCGAAACCAAAAGTATACAAGTGCGGAAAATGTAATAATAATTGTACAAAAACTCAAAAAATCGGTACAGTGTGAAAAATGCAAAAATTGGATACATCTTCAGTGCACTGGTCTTACAGACATAGATCTAAGTGTTATGGAAAGCCTAAACAACAAGTACTATTGTGATGAATGTAAGGCCCGAGTGGAAAATAAAGTCAGAAGATCAATAAATGTAAGTGAAGAAGCTGAAAACAAAACAAAATACTAATAGTACAGATGATATAATGAAAAGCATAAAAGAAACTTTCGGCAGAAATTCGGGACCTTAGAAACGACCTTAAATTTTACGCTGAACAGTATGAAGCCCAAAAGGAAAAAAATGATATGTTTGCTAAAGACATAACATTACTAAAAAAAAGAAAATGCAGAAATAAAGAGAGAACTAAAAAAGATACTGACGCGCGAAAATGAAAAAGACAGTGAAAACAGATCAAGAAACGTTATTATAATGGGAATAAAAAGTACTACGGAATAATTGAGGAATGAACCTAAAGAAGTTGTAAAAAAGCTGAAAAAGTACTTAAGTACATCGATCCAGAAATATATTTGGAAGAAATGCACATAAAACTACTCAATCCTACTAAGGAAGATACAGCAATATCTGTTACACTAAAAACTACAGAAGCTAAACACACCCTATTGCAAAAAGAAAGCAAAAAGGTAAAATAATAAGTAATGCATGCGACCTAACAGGAACCTACCCAATTTTTTTAAATGAAGATCTACCAAAACAATCAAAGGATTTATTTTTATCTGCACGCTCACTACGAAATAGTGGTTATAAATATGTTTGGACTAAAGAGGGAAAAATATTGGTCAGAAAAAACGATGGAGATCCAGTCATAAGAATAAAATCAATGGAGGACGTAGCAAAACTGAAACATGAACAAGAGTGATACACAAACATTGTATTGTACTATAATAAATTATAAAATTGCTTGATTCTTTGATGGATTTAAATTCATTACTTGATGATCATGATAATAATCATGGTGGTGTTTTGATATGCGATGACTTGAAAGGTATTGATTTTTTTAAAGAGAGCCACATAACCTTAATCTATTGCATGTTAATATAAGAAGCTTAAATAAAAATTTTGATGACCTTGTTATATTCTTGCAGTCACTAAACTGTGATTTTGATGTTGTTGTCTTGTCTGAGACGAATATTTTAAAGCAGACTTCTCAATTTAAGTTAAACAATTTCGAATTATGTTATAACGAAAGTAAAATTAACAAATGTGATGGTTCATTAATATATTGTAAAAGTTCTTTATTTCGGGAAACTAATATCTTGCAGATTCAAAACAACAAGTTTTTAAGAGTTACTCTTAATAAGAATGGTAAGTCTGTAGGTATTATTTCCCATTACAGATCACCCTCACTTGCGTCTTGTGTTTATGTTGACGCTTTAAATGATCTTTTTCACAGCAACGGTTGCATTGTGACATTGAACTCTTTGTTGGAGATATTAATATAAATTTACTAGACACCAAGTCAATAGCAGTTAACGAATACCTGAATTGTCTTAATAGTTATGGTTATCTTTCTAAAGTAAATAGTCCCACTAGAATAAGCGATTATAGCAGTTCATGTATTGATCATATTTTTATGAAAAGTCACAAACGATTTCAAAATAATTTGGTTATATTAAACAACTCTCTTTCAGATCACCATTCGTTATTATATAATATAGTTTTAGATAATAAATTGGATCATGTAGATAAAAAAGTAAATAGGACAGTTAAATGTATAGACTATAAAAAAATTTCAGAACTTCTAAAAAGTGAAACTTGGGAGAGTGTTCTGTCAAATGAGGATCACAATGTTGCCTCTGAAACATTTATAAATATACTACAACGACATATAAATGCTGCAACAGATACTAAAACCATACCCAACAAAAAGACGCTTCTTAAACCATGGATTACAGCTGGTCTCTTGGCTTCTATTAGGAATAGAGACAGGTTACACAAAGCCTGTGTTGTAAATCCTAACAATGAGGCAAGAAATAACTATAAAAATACAGGAACCAATTGAGTAAACTCGTAAAAAAGCAAAGGCGGACCATTTTAAGAAAAAGTTAGAACATGTTAGAGGGGACCCCAAAAAACCTGGGAAATAATTAAACAAGCAACAAATGACATTAAATCTAAGACTAGTATCTCTGTTTTAAGGAGGGTTAATGGAGATATACATGAACTTGTTGAACAAGGAGACATTGCGGAGGAGCTTTGCGAACATTTTAGTACTGTTGGCGCCAAACTGGCCAGTAAAATAAAAAGACCTGTGAATCCACCTGGAGTTTTAGTAAATGAAAGCCAGTCTCCGGCCTCAATGTTTCTGCATCCTATTAATGTTGAAGAAATATGCCAAGCAATAAACTCTTTGAAAAATAATTATTCCCAGGATGAATTTGGAATATCAAACAACATTATAAAATCTAACTATGAATCGTTAATTCAACCTCTGGTACATATTGTGGATCGGATATTTGACATTGGCCTGTTTCCAGATTGTTTTAAAAAAGCTTAATCACACCTTTTTACAAAGGAGGAGATAAATCTGATCCAAACAACTACAGACCAATCGCAAAAACAGGTCCAATTTGTAAAATTATGGAAAAATGTATAAAAAAGAGGTTACAAAGCTTTTTAGCCTCATATCAACTGTTGTCTAATTCACAGTGTGGATTTAGAGAGGAAATGGGTACAGACACGGCTTTAAATGAAACGACGAAATTCATTATTGACTGTTTTAATAATGGATACAAGCCATTGGCAGTTTTTTGGATCTCTCAAAGGCGTTCGATACTGTAGATCACCACATTCTACTTTCAAAATTACACAATATTGGAATAAGGGGAAAAGTACTGGAACTTTTTAGGTCATATCTAAGTAACAGATTTCAAAGAGTTAAGTTAGATTCAGTATACAGCTCTTACAATAGAGTGGAGTGTGGTGTGCCGCAGGGGACAGTACTGGGACCTATTTTGTTCTCAGTTTACATTAACAATCTGCCAAATGTTGCACATAACAGCAAAATTATTTGTTTTGCGGATGATACAGTTGTCCTGTGTAAGGGAAAATCGTGGCCTGAGACCTTTGAGAGGGCCGAAGAAGCAATGACACATATAAAAACATGGATGGATCTAAATTCACTAACTCTGAATGTAAATAAAACACATTTTATGTGTTTTTCTATAGATAAAAGAGGTCTACCCATAAGGAATAACATTAAGATTCACTCTTCTGACTGTAATTTGGCCGGTAACTGTAAATGCTCAGGCAGTATTAAGTCGGTTGAGAGCATAAAATATTTGGGTCTGTTTTTCGACCAATTTTTAAAATGGAATATTCATACAGAATACACAAAGAATAAACTAAGAAAACTTGTATATAAATTTTATGAACTGCGTTACATTTTAAATAAAGATAATATTACAACAGTTTATAAGTCATTGGTCGAATCGTGTCTAAATTATGGCATTATTTGTTGGGGGTCTGCACATAAAAGTTCTTTAAAAAATGTTATTATTGCACAGAAATATATTCTAAAGATAATGACATTTAAACCAAGACGATATTCCTCTGAATTATTATATGAACATACTGGAGTTTTTACAATTGATCAGTTGTACATTAAAAATGTTTTAAGATTTTCTCTTACAAGAAACATATTTAACAGCTTCATCAATCATAGTATTATGACAAGAGCAAATGTAGGTCGAAATTTAACATTACCTAATACACGATTTGATGCTACACAAAGATCCATTACTTATGTGGCGCCTAAAATACTTAATATACTGCCGGTACAGTTTAAAAATAAAAAATTTAAAAATATTAAAAAAAATTGGATTTGTGGATAAAAAGTAACACGCAAAGAATCAAACAAATTATTGAATTTTTATAGTGTATTGACAGAACAGTTATAGTCATCGTAGTCATACCACCTTATAATATATATTGTTATTTTAATAAAATGTTAAAGATTATGTATAGCTTATGCTGATGCCTAATGTGCACACACAGACCTATGTCCATTGTGCACATTGTTACTTATAGTTTTTCTTTTAAATTTATATTGTAATTAATTATTGATATTGTAAATTAGTAGTAAATGTTCAAAATACCTTTTAAAATTAAAAATATAACTAAGGTAGGTCCAAATTCTTTTAAAGCCTTACGAAAAATGAAGTGTACGGAAACATTTTAAAAGTATAAAACTCTATAATTTATTTTTATGTAAAAATATTTACTTACGATTTGTAATATTTTTTTAACCTTTTTGCTGCGTATAGTGTGGAAGTTGTCTTATGAAGACACTTAAGAACTTCAGAAAAAGATCCTTCTCCGATTTTTTCCAAAATTTTGTATTCTAAAACAAATACCATTAAAATAAAGTGACGATAAATAAATTTTCAGTTTGTCATATACTTGCATGAAAAGAATCTACATGACACATTTTGTAGTTTTCAACTAAATACCCAAAAACCCCTAAGCGCCCCAGTAAATTTAGAAAATATAAAAACTAATTTAAACATTCCAGATGTCACTGCCAAAAAAAATGACAACTTTTATTCATCATGGTACCTAACCCAACTGAAATTTCGTTTTGGTAATTGTTTACTTATCGGACACCACACAAATTTTAATAATTTTTGGCATATGAGGTCTTTTAAGGCGCTGATTACGAATCTGAAAAAATGTTTGGTTGGCAAAGTTTTGTTTTTGAGGTGTCATCATCAAACTTTTATCAATTCTTGATAAAAGCAAATTGTAGGAAAAAAGGGTTATTAATTAAAGGGAAGAGCCAAATGTTGCATTTTAACACACAGTTTCAAACACCCTGTGGAACAATTAAACGTCAAAAATTTTTGTATGTATGAGACTTTAAAGCCCCATCTTTACGTAACATATTTTTAAAAATTTTATCAATATCTTTATCCTAAAAGGAAAACAAATTTTAAAAAAGACAGTAAAATTTGTGTGTAATTATACTTTATACCTCTCTTAAAATGTTTATTTTTTATGATAGAAAATAAATACCTACAAACTAGTTATTAGTTTGTTAAGTTGGTTTCGTAGTTTCCAAATCAGTAATCAGATTTTTGTGTTGTACAGTTTTTCTAGAAACTCTAAGGATTAAAGAACAAACAAAGTGGGAAGTTCGGGGCCTGTCCAGTTGGACCGTATAGGGATGCATACGCACCACGAGTCTCTCTGTTGGGAACCGTGAGTGGAGGAATGATACTGGACAATTCTTCAGAGCAGAAGCTATCGAATTACCTATAAAAAGCGATCCCCCACAGCACGACGATGGACAAGAGAGGGAAGCCTTTCTGTAAGTGAAGGATCATTAATGAGGCAAACAGCTCTTCTTTGAATGAAATCAAGAATGCTAATGGTTGTGGGGAACGCCATGCCCCAGATATGAGAACAATATTCCAAGGGAGGTCGGACTTGGGACACATAAAAGTGTATAAATTTGAAGGAGAAAAATACTTTTTGGCTCGCAAGTTTATGCCAGTTAAGGTTACACATGATTGTGTTTTGGATGCATTAAAATAAACGAGATTTTTGGTACCCCAATCAAATATTAAATTAAGTTCCTGTGAAAGAGACATCTGCATCGCTCTGCGTTTGTTTTTCAAATCAGGTTTGGAGATGGGTTTAGGAACGTGAAAACTGGAATGAAGGGTACTATCGTCGGCAAAACTATGAATGGAATTAGTTGTGGACGAGAGAAGGTCGTTGATGTGAAGAAGAAACAAGTTGGTGCTAGTACTGAGCCCTAAGGCACTCCAGCATTTACTTGGTGAAAGCTTTGAAGCATGGCCATCCACAATAATTGATATACGTCGACCAGATAGATAACCAGAGAACCAAGTACAGAGTTTAGTTGGAAGACCATAGGAGGAAAGTTTATTAAGAAGTGCTGCCTGCCAGACCTGGTCAAAAACTTTGGATATATCAAGAGCAACGATCTGGGACTCACCTAAAAACTCAAGAGACTTATACCAACAGTGTGATACGAAGGAAAGAAGATCTGCTGGAGATCTTTTGTGGCGAAATCTATACTGCCTGTGATGCAAAATTTTATGTTTTTCTAAATACTTAAGGATTTGGGAATTATTAATTTTTTTATTATTTATATAGCCGAGTGAAGATGGGTGCAAGTTCTGGTGCACATTTTTTAAAACGACTGCTGGTATGCCATTCACCCCAGACGATTTCTTGGTGTTAAGAGAAGAAAGAATACGCTTGATGTCTTTCATCATAAAAATAATATCGGGCATTTTATGTGGAACTGGGGCAATAGCTGGAATTGGATGATTTACGGGAGGGTCAAGGGTTGAATTGTTTAGCAAATAGTTCTGCCTTTCCTTTAGCGGTAGAAATAATTTCATCTTTCAAAGTTAGTGGTGAAAAAGAACTAATACAAAAATTCCTACTTGTGTTTTTCGCAAAGGACCAGAAAGATTTTTTTGAGCAAGAAAGAACTTTGTTTTTAATACGATTGTCGAAGGAGTCTTTGGCTTCAAAAATTGTTTGATTGTAGTAGTTTCTTGCTCCAATGCTGGCCTGTCGGTATTTTGGACTAGGATCCTGTAGAAACGTTTTGTGAGTCTTTTAAAAATCTAGCGTTATCCCAAGATTTGGAAAACCAGGGTTTGTTATTGGATTGTTTGGGGTTCTTGATGGTGGGTAAACTATAGGTTTAATGCCTAATTGAATTGATTTATTTAGTTGCCTGCAAATTTCAGAAGGATTACGAAAAAAAAGCAGATGGAATCCCAGGGGCAAGTGGCAGGCCATCCCAGTCGGCTGAGTTGTAGTGCCATACGGTGCGTGGTGGCATGCATTCATTTACTCGGGATGTGCAGGGTAAAATATAGTAACTAAGCCATCATCTGAGCGACCTAGGGGAGCTGTGACAGATGCTTAATAGACTTCGGGATTGGTGGTAAGAAAAAGAGTCTTCCCGGTAGCGCAGTGAACAGAGTCTTTGATCTTTAACCCAGAAGGTGCTGTGAAATGCAAAAACTGCATATTTCATTTTTTGGAAAGCGTTGGAGAAACAGGAAAAAAGATGGGTTAAAACATTGAATAACCCAATACCCTTGGTACTCTGGAACTTGGGCATGAGCCTTAGTAGGCTGTCAATCAAGTGGGCGTGATAACTTTTAAAGATGTTATAGTTTGAGAGCAGCAGGTTTTACATTCTAGAAACTCTAGAGATAAAAGAGCAAACAAAGTGGGAAGTTTGAGGCCTTTGGAAGTTAAACCAAAAACCGCCAAATAATAATAATTTCATATTAATGTTAAGTCCGCCTCCCCCTTCAAAAATTAAAACTGTTCGTTATATTCTAATAAAATTTGGAAATAAAATAAATATGTGCAGGGTCTTCATTTTTTGACATATTAAAAACAACTTTATAATATACCAATGTGGCAGCTGGGCTCCATATTTTCAATAAAATAATGGAAAGGGGGTTTAGTGGCACAAACTGGCGTAGATAATATTTTCAAATTATGGTATCTAAAAACTGGGACATGGGTCCCATACCAAATATGTATATACTAGATGCTAGAGCTTTGTTATTTCGGAATTCGTAAAAAAACATTGATTCTTTAAGAGCGCCTTGCTTACAAAAATATAAATTGTTTTACTTTTCCAAAAATTTTGTGCGGTACATACATACATTGTGTACTTAAGTTTGCACCATATAGAAAATTATTTTATTATTAATTTTACGTAAAAATGTTATTTTTAACAAAAAGTTCTGCATCGTCTAATACCTGAATTGCAGTCATCGGATATTTTTTTGTGGTATACGAGGTATCTCAAAATATATAAATTTAGCTCAAAAGGAAAGTGCGCTTATTTTTGATAATGTAGAAAATTATTTAGAATTAGAGATACCCCTTAAATATGCAAACTTAATAATATATAAGAAAAATTTATTTTTTTAAATGTTTTATGCGATAACGGTAAAAATTTAATTGTGTGTATGAGTATTAAGTAGTAGTAATTATTACTTATTTTAAAATGGAATGTGTAGAGAAAGTTTAAAAACTGTTAAAACAGTGAACAATCAAGACAAGTAAACAAGAAAGTTATTTTTAATCCTATGAATCTTTTCCTTATAGAACTTATCGATATTGTGAAAAATAAAAGTACTTTCCTCTTAAGCAAAATTCATATTTTTTTAAATATCTTGTTGGAATACCAGTGAAAAAATATATCTATTTTCTTATTGCATTTTAGGTTTTAGACCACGCAGAACTTTTTATAAAGTTTTTTCGTACAATTAATAATAAAAATGTTTTCCATATTGTGCGAACTTTAGTAGACACACTTTATATCTTTGTATTTATTTTATAAAGCATATATTTTTAGAGAATCTTCAATACTTACATGTGCGGAAGTTGTAGCGGCTCAAAAAGTTCCATTTCACTCCAATATATTAAACATGTTTGAATATCACTAGTAAGTCTTACCAACTATAGAAATGCATATTCAACCAAATATACAGCGATTCATTTTCAGGACAGGTTACATTTGTTTTTGAATTAATGGATATGAGCCTTTATGATCACCTTAGGTCAAGAAAAAAGGCCAATATACGGACAAGGTAATCTTTAATAATTAGTCATACCTTAAAAAAAGCCTCTTAGCACATACAAAATATATGATATTTTTCTGTGCTCTTAGTCTTAAAATTAGAAAGTCTACTAATTTAACTTGCTAAATAAAACAGCAGTTTTTTTAGTTTTTTATCCGTTTTAACCTAGTTTTAGCACATTATGTAATAAATACAATAATTAAATGAAAACTTTAAGCGTTTTATCTATTATTAACATATTTAACAATATGTATATTATAAAAATTAAAACAGTTACCTTTAAAGTCAAAAAAATAATAATGGAAACATGTATAATATTTTTTTCTATACTAAACTAGTTTACTAGATATATGAGTATGATAAACATTTCTGCTATCAAAGATCTTTGCTTGCTGTAAAGCCTTTATAGAGGGTTTCTTGTAAAGTTTTTTGCAGAATACATTTTTTTTGTTTAAGGAAACAACATTTAGATAATACAGTGTGTCGTATGGGAAACTTTTTATTAATAATCTTACGTAAAAAATATTGTTTATAAAAAGTACTGCATGGTCCATAACCTAAAATGCAACAATCAGATATCAAATTGTATCAATCACCTACGAGGTTTGGCCAATAATGTAATTTTTAAGAAAATTTAGGTTTGTACATTAATACATTGTCCAGTTTTCTTGTTTTAATAACAGTAAATAATTGACCTACGAAATTTATAATTGTAAAATATATTGCACTAGTGTGCAAACCAAAGTTTTGACCATTATCACAGAAAAAAAACTGTTTGCAAATAAACAAAATTGAGAGACTAAAGATTAAATTGAATTAATGATTGGGTCATTTTTAATTCTAAACATCGTTTCTTTGTAACAATTTTCGAAATTAACAAAAATACAGGTACTTTACTCTTAACCCAAAATTACATTTCTGGCCAAACCTTGTAGATGACTGACCCAATTTGATATCTGATGGTTGCATTTTAGGTTTTGGACCTTGCAGCACTTTTTATAAAGAAACTTTCTTTGTTTAATTAATAATAAAAAAGTTTCTCATTTGACACCAACTTAAACGGACACACTGTTTATTTATTGAAAAATTTTGGACCAAGTAGCTTTTACGTAAAAACATACAAAAGGTAATATAAATAATATTTATTTTATACTGTAGTAGTCTACTACCTATACAAGTATGATATGCATGCCATATCTTCAAAACTAATAAAGGTAGATATACCTTATGCGATATTTTCTTAAAGATCTTTTAGATATCTTTTTAATGGTGATACTAATGATACTACTAATGGTACTCGTCAAGTGTTTAAAAATGATGTGCCACAAGACCCTCACCTTTCCATTTAATTTTTCTCTTCAAAATGGCGCCCAGCTGTCATTTTGACATTAATATCTGTCATTTCCTGTCTTAAATTTAGTTTATGTTGTCTTACCAAAGTCCTCAAATTTGTATATAAAATACCAAACAATTCAAAAGTTAGGAGGAAGGTCCTGAATTGAGACAAGCACTGTATATGGTAAAAACTACGTTTTAAATTAATTTGTTACAGACAAACATGAATGTATTGTTTTTTTTAATTCCCTGTTTTCTATATACATAAGTCAGACTATTGCTCGTTTTGGTAGATTTTTTTATAATAAAATAAAATATTTTATATACATGGTGGTCTGAAAGTTAGATTATATGCCTCAGGTAGATAATTAAGTTATAGTATACAGGGTGTCCCAACTCTATTTATACACGAAATAACTTTTCCCCTGTACAAGATATAAAAATAAACTTAACATAAAAATTGTTTACTTGGATACACTATTTTTATTGAAGTACTAGTTAATATACAAGATGTTCAAAAACATAATTTTCATTGTCAAGTAGAAACAGGGGTAACAATGGGTTAAACATCTAATAACCCGACACCCACGCTACTCTGGTATTTAGGCATATGCCTTTGTGGGATGTCAAAAAGATAAAAAAAAGCATGATTTTCCGGCCCCTAAGGGGTCATTTTCTTTATTAACTTTATGTCCAGTATTGGCTATTATACAAGGCACGAAAAAGAAATCTTGCTTTTTTGACAGTTAAGAGAACATCTTTTAACTTTTGAAAAAAGGAGATATTTTTTTCGTATATTGCCACAAGTTATTATTATTCCTGATATTGTTTTTCTTAACGCAAAAATAAAACTCCGTGCCGTCTACTTAAAACGTTTATTTAAGACTACTCTAACTTATAAAAATACCCAAAACATAGAACCCGCCAAGAATGCAATAAAAAAACGGATCGATATTCGATTCCCAAAACATAAACATTGCACGGCGGCAAGAAAACAGGTTACAGATAAGAAAATAATTTAGCTTTCATACCAACGGTAAATAGAAATTATAATAACTCAACACTTCCCCTAAAGCTAAACTTCTTACAAATATAACTATAACTAGACATTTTTAGTTCCTAACATTTCACGCATAATAACAAAACATTGACGTGATAAAGGCTTTGTGAAAATGTCAGCACATTTAACATTACTTGGAACATACATAACATTAATCTTACCTTTCTTATATAAATCTCTTACATAGTTATATTTCACATTAATATGCTTAGATCTATCATGAAACTCGGGGTTTTTTATGATTTTAATTGCACTTTGGTTGTCAATTTTTAGATCAAATTTTTCACAAGATATACCTAGTTCACTTAACACACGTGACAACCATATACCTTCTTTAGTAGCGCACGCGGCACTCACAAACTCTGCTTCGGTCGTGGATAACGCGACGCACTGTTGTTTCCTGGTCTTCCAGATGACTGCTGCACTTCCCAACTTGCAGAGGATTCCAGAAGTTGATTTTCTTGATTGAACATCGCCTGCAAAATATGCGTTGCTGTAGACCTCAAATTCTCCACTTGTTTGATACAACAGACCAAATGTTTTTGTACCTTGTAGATAACGAAAGATTCGCTTTACCAAAATCCAATGTGCTTGTGTGGGATTGTCCAAATTTCTTGCTACTATATTTACGGCCAAAGATATATCAGAACGTGTTATCATTTGCAGATACATAAGACTTCCCACAGCTTCTTTATAAGGCACATGTTTAACACAATTTCTTGTAGTATCTTTACACCAACCAACATCAATTATTGGTGTTGAAACAGGTTTACTTTCTTGCATATTAAATCGTTTTAATATTTTATCAACATAACTACTCTGGTTTAAGAAAATAGATCCATCACTTTGAAAATAAATTTCCATTCCCAAAAACGACTTTGTTGTTTTGTTGTCACTGCTTTAAACTTTTGGGTTAGTTGCATCAGAAACTTATCAGCGTCAGCTTCACAAGTTGTAAAAACTAATCCATCATCAACATAGATCACAACAAAGATTTTATTTGACCCTTTGACAGAGACACACATACATGGATCCATTTTACTTTCTTTTAATCCAAATGTTGATAAAAATTCTGTAAAACATTGATTCCAA
>JACEGR010009418.1:0-26809 GCA_014170235.1 Listronotus bonariensis
TATTATTATTATAATCGGATGTCCCAAGTAATTCATTAACTTTAAGAAAAGCTTCAGCTTTATCTAAATAAGGATTTGTGTTATGTCATTGTAAGCGTTATTGTAACACTAATAAATGCCATTGCCGTTCTAAGCAAGTACTATGCAACTTCAAGTACCACAACAGTAGCTCTTGTAAGAACAAATAATTTGTTACAATGTGGTTCAATCTACAATTAAGTCGTTTATCTATTTAAAAAATAAAAATTACTTATTTTAGTTGTTTACAACTATTATTTTTGCTAGTTGTTTACTTGTTCAAAATTATGTACGTAAAGTACCTATTATTTTCATGTTTAGGAATATTTCCAACTTTTGAACTATATTCTGTCTTATGTTAACTAAATCTTATATTATGTATTTATTTTCAAAATATATGACGCTTTCACTATATTTTAAGGTGTTTAAGTATGTGGTCTCTTTTAATAAATAATTCATCGTTTTATGGTCGTTCTTCAAATGAACAGAACGCGTTGTGGTTGCTTTTAAAATGAACACAACTCGATGCGGTCATGAATTCACGACCATAAAACGAAAAACTATTTAATTTCGGTGTTTGGTCATTTACCTTCGTCCATAACGCGTAGTGTGCGTTATTTTCGCTCAATGAGCGTTTTCGATATTTGTGCGTAACATATACATAATTTAAAAATTGTTATAAGGTATATTTTTTGTTTTCCTCCACGATAATAATAGAACTAAAGGTGTTTATATACCATTTTTTTAGAAAGTGCTTAAATAATGCAAAAAAATTAATCATATTCAATTTTAAGGATGTATATGGTATTTAGACTAGACTAGCTTCTAAATCGGTAAAAAGTCTCCATTTTTACTTAAAAATCCCTTTTTCCTTTTTTCACCAAAATCCCCGAAAAAAAGGAAAATACCCGGTCTCTGGCAACACTGCCTCTTTTATTCAAATATAATTTTGACAAAAAAAGGTTTGTTGTATAACATAAGTTTAAGAAACCAAATATTTAGGTTTTTGCTGTGACCGACTTATTAGTTAATTTAAATAAAAAATTTATATCGTATACATAAAATTGTGTGTTACCTTTTTATAGAAAAATAGTTTCAAAATTTACGTGAGGTATGATGCGAAAATGTAGACACGGTCCAAAATAATAATTTTTTATTGCCTAACATACGATGCACAGTGCAGCGAAAAGTATAATAATCTAAAATGTAAAACCCTGTATATTAACTCACCATTATAAAGATCGTTACAAAAGGATCACATTTAATATGTCTACCTTTAGTAATTCTGGATATAATAATTTTGTCCAACAATCCTATAAAGTCGCTGCACTGTGGTTGTAAGCTCATAAAATATTTGGATTACATTTTCAAACATTTTGTATGGGTGTTACTAAAACTTTGTATAATAAAACAAGATTATAATCACTAACATGCTCTGCTTGTACCATATACGAATATGTAAACTAATAGCTTCATAATCTATAAATCAATCAACTTATCGCCGTACTAAATATACGACATATCGGCAGAGAGCTACCAGGTTTATCGTTCCACTACTAATACAAAATTATCCCATAAACCAGCTTTTGCCATTACACACAACTTAACTAATGGGTCATAAGCCATGTTGCATTGGTGCAAGTTCTAAATAAACTAACAGTAGCAATACCGGCCTAGGTTTAAAGATTTTCAAATATGAATTTTGGTTAAAAATTCCCAGCAAACACTATTTGCCGGCAATATACATTTTTCATATTGGCATTGATGGTAAAGCATTGACAATTGGTGGCAATATTATGCCAACATCTAATACGCATTAAAAAGTCAAC
This sequence comes from Listronotus bonariensis, assembly GCA_014170235.1. Taxonomy (NCBI): domain Eukaryota; kingdom Metazoa; phylum Arthropoda; class Insecta; order Coleoptera; family Curculionidae; genus Listronotus; species Listronotus bonariensis. The sequence goes on from JACEGR010009418.1 coordinate 1,848, forward strand.
CCTAAATAAACACTTAATTGTCAATAAATTTTACATGTAGGCGAATTGCCGGCAAGCATACAAAAATGGCGGCATACCAATCCTGATTAAATAAAACACGCGTTTTTGTTACAGGCAAATAAATATTGGATTTTTGAAGGCAAACCTTCAACGCATATTTATACTTTTTAAACCATATTATTAACATTGGTATTTAACTTACATTAGAGCAATTTTTTTGATCTGATTTATTTATAATGGCAGCTAAACAAGATTATTTTATGTTTTTTTACATACTTTAAAGGAAATGGCCTTTTCATAACATTTTATTGTTACAAATCATGCAAATAAAAATTAGTTCAAACAAAATGTTTATTATGTATTTTTGAGAGAATAAAAATAAAATGATGGTTAAATTAGCTAGGTGAATTTCGACCAAAGGTGACAAATTCAAATTTCCCGCTTAGCTGAAATACAAGATTTGACGATTTTGACAGATGAAGAAAATGAATAAAGTGATAATAAAAATATTATGTATATTTAATAGTTTTTTGACATTTAACTCCTTTAAAATATGTCCCCCTATTTTTTGGATCTGAAAATTGAGTGTAAGTGTCCCTTGAATACTTACTATTTTAGTGTTTTCTTTTGATTTACTTTTTTTAAATTTTATTACATACCTTTAATTTTTTATGGTTTATTGTTACTGTATAAAAATTTATATTATTTAATTTTTTTAATGATAAAGTTTTCCTGCCTTTTTTTCTTATTTTTTTCGATTACAAAATTCTAAATATGTTATTTAACTTTTTGCACATTCAACTTATAAAACTTGCAATACCTATTTAATGATAAATGCCATTATTCTAAAAGCATTTTATTATCATAACTTATTATTGATGGATGCCATCGCAGTATCTGCAACACGTGGCCCAATATCGGCCAATTGCCCATTTTTGTGTCTTTTTGTTATCCTTTTGCCAATAACTTATTAATGATGGATGCCGTCATCCTAAACGCATTTTTTTTTGAATAACTTATTAATGATGGATGCCATCATCCTAAACGCATTTTTTTGGCATAACTTATTAATGATGGATGCCATCATCCTAAACGCATTTTTTGGCATAACTTATTAATGACGGATGCCATTACATTATCTGCAACACGTGTCCCAATAACGGCCAATTGCCCACTTTCGTGTCTTTTTGATACCTTTTTGCCAATGCCTTGCCATTAAAGAGTGTTGGCAATGCCAGTAAATTAAATGTACATGGCCGGCAAAAAATGTTAGGTTGCGCAAAGTTGCACTTTTCCGCAAGCCGCGCCGTGTGGAAAAGTAAAACTACTCAAAAATCTTACAGGTAAGCAAGATTTATATGTATTTTAGTAATTGTAGGCTATTTCATGCAATATACGAAGCCATTGCAAGTTTTAGTTTATTCTCTTTTTTGTTTGTTACTTCGTAATTTTCAATATTTCAACTAAAACCCAAAAAAAACATTTTTTAATTACCCTGTATAATAATAACAAATGATTATGACAAGGCAAGCAACAATATGTAATCTTGGTAATTTTAACACATGTTAGATTTTTTTCTTCGTTTCCATATGAACAAGCAATTGCACAAATGAATTTCAATACAAACAAGCATTTTTAATGGAAAGGCGTTATAGTATCTTTTTTTAATTAAATAATAATCCGACAAAAATAATTATTTAAAATGAGTAGTTCCGATGAGGAGATACCAGATTGTATCCTGGATGCAGCAAATACCGTAAGTTTGAATTTATTACCATCAAAATCTCGTGAAAAATATGAGAATCAATATAGTAATTTCAAAAACTGGTGCTCCAGTAAGGGGAAAAAAGTATTAAAGAAGAAGTGTTCTTGGCCTATTTTGCGGATTTGCAAAAACATATAAACCTAATACTTTATGGAGTAAATACTCTATGTTAAAATGTATCCTCAAAGTGAAAAGGAACCTTGATTTAAGTTCATATTTCAAGCTAACATCACAACTTAAACACCAAACCGTGGGATAACGACCAAAAAATCAAAAATTTTTGAGCAAAGAAGAAGTTTTAAGATTCATGAAAGGAGCACCTGATAATATTTACCTTCTAATAAAAGTTGCTACAATTTTTGGATTAGCCGGTGCTTGTAGGAGAGATGAATTTACAAAAATAATGATTGATGACATACAGGATAATGAAAATTGGATAGTGGTGAAAATTCCTGACAGTAAAAATAACACCTCTAGAATCTTTGTAGTGTCCGATGAAACAAATAACGGACTTTATCTGCAATTGTACCGTAAATATGCAACTTTGCTAAAACAACATACCACACACAGACGTTTTTTTTGTCCAGTATAGACTAGGAGCATGCAGTACGCAATGTGTGGGAAAAATTTAATAGGTAAAATGCCTTCAGAAATTGCTGCATACCTAAAATTAAAAAATCCAGAAGAGTACACTGGGCATAGTTGTCGTCGATCCTCTGCGACTATGTTAGCGGATTCTGGAGAAGGAATTACCAATGTTAAGCGACTTGGAGGCTGGAAATCAACGACTGTAGCTGAGAGCTACATTGATGAATACACAAATCAGAAAAAGGATATGACGAATAAAATTTGACCATGAACAACTCCCCTCCTGAGCTAAGTCAACCTTCATCAAGCCGTACTATAAGCGCTTCCATAAGCCACCCGCTAAATGAAATTACAGGTTCTGCAATTAATTTACAATGTGTTAATAACTGTTCTTTTGTTGTAAATGTTATCTCAACAAATAATTTTCATTTATAAATAAGTTGCAGTAATTTTTTTAGATTAAACATAATTTAAAAAATAATCATTGCTTTAATATTGGTATTATTTGACCTTCGTAGGAAAAATTGTGTTCCTAACGCTTGCGCAAAGTGACTTTTCCGCACGCGACTGCCGTTGCCTGAACGACGCGAAGCGAAGTATCACTTTGCGCACTTGTTAGAAAATTAACTATTTTCTAATCATGTGCCTCACTACTTTTTCACACTAGTGCCTAAAAGTTTAAAAAATTTAAACCAAATATAAGTTAGTCGCAATGAAGGATTTTCATGTACTTCATATTTAAAAGGAAATTTTGCTTTGGTATGGTAGGATATTAGGTATTGTGTTATAATAAAAAAATAAATAAATAAAACTTTAGTTTTTACGTTTCCTTACACTCCGCTCGTAGAAAAAATAGAGTTCTAACACGTGCCGAAAGTGCCTTTTACGTACTTGACTGCTTCACCGAACTCCGGTACGTGTTGTTCGGTCAACTGCAATCGCGTGCGGAAAAGTGTCACTTTCAGCACTAGTTAGAAAAATATAATATTAATTTTTGTAGGAAACTTGTAATACTCAGTTAAAATATCAAATAATATAATAAAATAAGCTGAAGTTAGAAACTTTACCCTTTAAAATTAAATCAAGAAGACCCAGACTTTGACTAATCGGTTTTAAAGTAAAGTTTTAGAACTGTCAAAAGTAATTTATTTTATACAGGCTTGGTTTAATCAAAATCGTGTTTCCGCAAGAATCTCTAAACATGTAAGTTAGCTGCTGTTCGAAAATAGTATATTAAACAACAAGGTTTGAAAACGACTCTTTGCACACGGGCGAGACAAATTGATGGACCGAGACGAAGTCGAGGTCCACAAGTCTCGCGAGTGTGCAAAGAGGTTTTCTAACGAGTTTTTACGATACTTTTTATACGACTGCAAATAAAAAAAACATTTTTTGTGTAAATTTTTATTTTAAAAACAAACGCAAAACAAAAGTAATGAAAACAAGAAACTACAGACTATAATTTAGCAAACAGGAAACTTCATAACTATTTTAAAATATTAATTGTAATGTTTACTTCTGCAGGAATCGTCGCATTGTTGATCGACTTTTTAACGATGGAGACAACATTTTCTGGCACCTTGCTTATACAGTTCTCTGTCGTCGGCATATTGCAGTTTTCTTGCGGCACTTCATTACTCAATTGCTGTTGTGGCTGTGCCGCAACAGACGACATAGAGGAAGAGATCCTCTCTGAAACATCCATTTTATTACTAAGCGAGTCATCTATATAACTTTCGGCGACTGAGCTGGATTTCCATCCACCATGGCGCTTCAGAGCCAGCAAATCTGATCCAGAATTCACCAATATTGTGGCTGACGACCGCCTAAAGCAATGCCCGGTATAGGCTTCTGGAGTTTCCAACATCAAAAATTTGGCGATGTCTTTTGCCATACCGCCAATTTTGTTAATTCCAATGTTTTGGCGAGTGCATTTTCCATTTTGATAATTAAGAAAAAACGATCTGTTTGCAGGAGTGGAGGTCGAAGGGCAGAATACTTTTTAAGATGGTGTAGAGACTTCCTGACACTGTAAATGATCTCGGCATCTTCGTTTTGGTATTCTCTAGTTTAATTAACATTGCGCTGCCAAAATCCGTCATATTTTCTTTTTTAAGGAAGCACAATTCTTCTCTTCGGCATGCCCCAGAAAGTCCGACTGCCACCACTGCCTGAAACAAGAAAAAATACCGATAAGTCTTTAGTTTTATTCATTTTAAGTAAGTACTTTATGAAACTAGCACTATTTAAAAACAGAATTGGGTAACCCCTGCCTACTAAACCTTCTCACTATAAAAAATGACACCATAAAATAAATAAAATAACTGTGATGCCTACCTTGATTAGCAAATATTTCTCGTCTGAAGCGTTCTTTAGGAAGCGGCAAAAATCATTCTCGCTAAGAATTTTGGACTTCTTTGGCACATAGTTTTCTGATTTTCTTTTTATTAGGGCCTGCAACTTCTGGTATTTCCCAATATCCGTATTTTGGTTTGCCCTCAGGGTTGATTTTAGCATGGAAAAGGTGCTCCATAATGTTGAAGACTTGTATTTGTTCGACAGCTCTTCAAAGTACACCAACATAACATTTTCGGAAAACGTTTGTACGTTATTTGCTTGTCTCCACTTCATAAATCGATGTAACTCGGCTTCATATCGATCTCTTGACTTTGTTGGAAGTAGGTTTGACGAGATTAAACTCGCTTTTTTAGAATTTCTTCAGAATCGGACATTTTTTCGCGAAATCAAAATTTTTTTGTATCTAAATTGGTATCTAATCAACAAAACAAGAAAACTATGACGGTTGCTATGGAATAAAGCTTACTTTGAGTTTTCTATATTTTTGACATAACAATAAAAAACCATAATAAATCATATTGAAAGACAGAACCGTGTGCAAAAAAACATATTTTCCTTGCACACATTGTGCGCAAAATACAATTTTCAAAGCTTGTTTAGCGTGTGCAAAACCCCATTTTCTAAAGCAGTCGTATAAAAATAATTTTTTATATATTCTAAAAATTCAGACAATATACAGAGTAGAGGAGTTTTTAATGACCAACTTTAACATGCAACCAAACAATTTTTATTTATTAAAAATTTACCTTAAAAATTGTTTTAAGGTATTTAAAAGGATATGCTTTAAATGTATACAGTGAGCTCCTAAAGTCCATCGTCGCCCTTCTAACTTCTAAACCGTTCGGTGTAATTTCATGGAACTTAAAATAATATTTTATGACCAAGATCTGCAATTTTTACATATCAATGACAGCTCTAAATGTTAAGAAGACAGCTGGGCGCCATATTGCGAAAACAAACTTAAAAGGAAAGGGAGTCTTGTGGCAAAACTCCTGACAAGTTCTTTACAACCCTAGAATATAAAGTCAATACCTTTACCTACTACAAAATGGCGGTACTTTTAAAATAACTGAAATACCTGATTTCGATGGCCATATTTTTGAAAGTAATAAAGTTAGAGGTACTTAATGTATTATTTTCTTAAAGCTCTTTTAAAGATCTTTTTAATGGTGATAAAATATACAGGGTGAGTCATTAAAAAATATATACTTTTTTGCTACCCTGTATGTTATCACCATTTAAAGATCTTTAAAAGAGCTTTAAGAAAATAACATATTAGGTACATCTAACTTAATCACTTTCGGAAATATGGCCATCCAAATCAGGTATTTAGATAATTTTAAAAGTACCGCCATTTTGTAGTAGGTGAATGTCTTGACTTTATATTCTAGAGTTGTAAAGTACCTGTCAAGAGCTTTAAAATGATGTGCCACAAAACCCTCTTTCCTTTTATTTTTTTCGCAATATGGCGCCCAGCTGTCACTTTGACATTTAGAGCTGTCGTGATATGTAAAATTGCAGACCTTGGTCATAAAATATTGTTTCAAGTTTCATGAAAATATACCGAATGGTTTTAGAAGAGGACGACTGGACTTTAGGACCACACTGTATAAAGATTTTTAATTAGCAGTTATAAGCAATATGCGTTCTTGGTAAAGTTTGGATAAAAGTTATGAAAAATATTTTATTTTTGCCTGATCAGTGACGATTACATAAAAGTTTCTAAAATGTAATAGAAAACTAGCCACCCCTGTAATTGTATTATTTGTTTACTTATAAAGAAGTCCTAAAACACGTATTTTTTTCATTTTTAGAAACACTAATTTTTGTGTTAATAATTAGTGGTTCAGGTTTATCCCTTCCCTAACTAAAACAAACGTTAAAAAGTTTAGATGGAAAAGGGGGCAAGTGTTACTTAATCTAAAGGAGTTTTAAATTGTTCTAAAAATCAATTTTATTGACTGTTAAAATTTGTACCAAAAACGATTTAATCCTGTATGTTGTATCTCATAAACAAATTCCTCCATTTACTAAATTAACTACAGTGACCGCCAAAGAGTTGGACACATGTGGAAACATCTTTATTTTTAAAATTATTAAAAAGCTTTTTGGAAATCACCTCTACTTATTGGGTGACCAACAAATCAATATTGACATATTGTTACAGACTTTCAAAAATGTGTTTAGGTTATAGAATTTTGGAGAGTTAGGATCATTTAATTTAGTTTGTTAATTTATTTAAATAATTTACCTTAATTTTTCCAAGTTCTTTCATCACTTTCAAAGGTTTCCGAAAACGCCCGAATTATCCATTAATAACTTTTATGCCATCATGTACTATGGAATTTTCACGATATTTCTCGAATATTCTAGATCATTCTTTACTCTTCCACCATACTATAAAGGGCGACGGGAAACCTCGGATCAGTCAGTATAAATTCGACTTTTGTGTTGTGAACTTCGAGACATTGACAATTTACGATTTTGCCGTTATTGTAACCATAGTTACGTTACATTGTTAATAAAGGTATAAAAACGAAGACACGTGTTTTTATACGAGGTGATTTGGAACAATATATTTTATTGACAATAATAAAAATTAAAATAAAATATCAAAAAGTGAGGTTAGTTGGCTCGATATCTTAAAAGGTGTTAAGAATTAAATTTTAGGCCGATGTATAAAACTTAAAATAAATATAAAAAAAAGAAAAAAGACGTATTTTCTAAGTTTTCTAACTAGAAAGTGACGAACTAATTTAATTTATTATGATTTTTGTATTTTCTTTCACATTTAAAACTAAAAAAATTAAAAATGTTATTTGGCAAGTACTTCAAGTGTGTGTAACGTGCTTTTTCTAAAAACTATATTGTAATTTAAAAATCTAAACAAGATAATTTATTTTATTAATGTGTTTTTCATTTATTTTAAAACCCACCTATGTGGCAAAATAAATTTGGTATAAAATGTGCAATATCATTTGTGTATCAGTAAGAGTTTAAATTATTGGGTGCGTAACTCAACTTTAATTGAAATATAAGAAGAGAACTGCTTTACAAAACTGCTTATGTTTGATATTATTTTATATAAAAAAAATATTTTTTGTCATGGCCTACTATATTTTGATTGCAATATAGTAATACAGCTTTTAGAAAAACAGGTGTGCACACTTAGAATTCTTGCAAAATCTCATTTTTAAATTGTTTTGTTTAAAATGTAAAAGAAAATACAAAAATTATCATACATAAAATCAGTTTGATACTTTATAGTTAGAGAACCTATTTTAAACAAAAAAATTTAAATCTGCAAATTGACCGATTTTTTTAAACATCTCTATTTTTATATTTATTTTAAACTTTAAACATCGGTCTAAAATTCTAATTCTAAACATCTTTTTTAAATACCTTTTCTAGATATCGAGCCAACTAACCTTACTTTTTAATATTTTAATTTAATTTTTATTAATAAGTTCCCGAACGGACGCCCATAAGCCGGATATTATCATTGTTTTTTAATACTCGATAAGCAGACGTAATTGCCATTTTTTTTTTAATTATTACAAAATTTTTTTTTATGTCCAACTCTTTGGCAAAGGTCACTGTACAGGGTGTCCCATTTTGGTTGTCCCTTATGGGAAACTTGGAAACCATAAGAGATATTAAAAATCCGATACCCCATCCTCGAGCTCTTTTTGGAGAAAACATTTATGGTAAAAACAGATTATCGTTTCAGAGATACAGGGTGATTCAACATTTTTTCACTTTTTAAAAGGTCCTGTAGCTTTGTTGTTATTACAGATACGAGAAAACTAATTGCACATTATACAGACATTTTTTCCGTAAAATCCAGTGGCGTAGCCAAAAATTTTGAGCTGTCATTTTTGACATATGACCCAAACATGTTTTTTTATTAGGGACACCCTATAAATGATTAGGTAATTAAATTGCTTGTTTTTTTTGATTAAAATAATATATCATAGTAGGTGGTTTAATAAATTTTTTACGTCAAATATTGGAAAAATTATTATTTTAAAGACGCATTGGGGCTCCTATCTGTTTTTAAACTGTTTTATATTTTTGTTTTAAAAGGAATCTGTCATCCTTAGCTCAGGAGACATTTCCGTAGAAGAAAAAATAAAAAAAATAAAAAAATTAATTAATTAATTTTTTGTTTTTTTTTCTACGGAAATGTCTCCTGAGTTGAGGGATGGCAGTATTGTTTTTAGAGAAAATATAAAACAATTTAAAAACAGATAGAAGCCGCAATGTGTCTTTAAAATCATAATTTTTCCGATATTTGACGTAAAAAATGTATTAAACCACCTACTATGATATATTATTTTAATCAGAAAAAACAAGCAATTTAATTACCTAATCATTTATAGGGTGTCCCTAATAATAAAAAAACATGTATGGGTCATATGTCAAAAATGACAGCTCAAAAATTTTTGGCTACGCCACTGATTCTACGGAAAAAGTGTCTTTATAATGTGCAATTAGTTTTCTCGTATCTGTAATAACAACAAAGCTACAGGACCTTTTCAAAAGTGAAAAATCGAGAATCACCCTGTATCTCTGAAACGCTTCGCGATAGCGATGATCTGTTTTTACCATAAATGTTTTCTCCAAAAAGAGCTCGAGGATGGGGTATCAGATTTTTAATATCTCTTATGGTTTCCAAGTTTCCCATAAGGGACAACCAAAATGGGACACCCTGTATAAGAAATATTATAAGCAAATAACTTTTAATTCAATACTACTTAAATAGTTTTTTTTCTCTACACAGTAAAGTATATTTTAATATTAATTAAAATTATAACTTACTCTGGTGGCGAGCCCCTTAACCGGAAAGAAGTGAACGTGATCTGAACCCTTTGGCCAGGGCCCCCTAAAAACGTGTACACGCAGCTAATGGTCTGCCCTCGGGTGTTGGTGAATTCGGGGCTTACAAAGGTGCCGTTCATGGGGCCTCCGGGCCGGCTCACAAATGTCTGATGACAGCCTGAAACACAAAGAAATTTATTTATAAATGCCAAACTACAAATACCAACCCGAACTAAAATTTTGTATTAACTGTACTAAAAATTTAAGCCTTAATAGATTCATTTGTTTTTTTATAAGTACGAACGAAGTTATAGAACTTCAAAGGTAGTAATGATAAAAGCAGAAACTCAGCTAAATTTGTCTCAAATAAAGTAAACTCTGGTAACCTTAGATTTTTACTTACACAAAATTAAAAAATATATATTTTATCTATTACAATTTAACATATGCTTTTAAATATAAATATTGGTGTATCATATAATAATAAATTAGAAAAATACACAGTGTTTTAAGACTTGGCCCAAATATTTTTAAGGCATATTTTTAGGATAAAAAATATTTGGATTTTTCCACATGACATAGCTTAAGTCAGAAATATGTCATTCTGAAAGTAATGCCGCAAAGTAGGCAAAAAATCATATTGTAAACAAACCCTTTTGTGAACAATGATTTATTGCATAAAAATTATTTGATCCGACTTGTTTTTGGTTCCTCTGGTCAGGTTTTATGGCAAGACAGAGATAAGATAAGAAGTTTTTTTCTTCTATTCAAAAAATCAAGAATGTTTAGGGTTGAGGGGGACGCCATGCCCCAGATATGAGAACAATATTCCAAGGGAGGTCGGATTTGGGACACATATAAAGTGTATAAATTAGAAGGGGAAAAATACTTTTGGCTCAAAAGAGAAATCCAAGCTTTTTGAGGCTGCCGTGGCTATAGATACAATGTGTTTATGCCAGCAAAGGTAACTTTCAAATGTGACGCCCACAAGATTGAAGGTATGTCTTGCTCCGTAAAACTTGACCGCTCATAAGTAGAGGATGATTATTTGATGACTCTTTTCGCGACAAGGAACATGATTGTGTTTTGGATGCATTAAAATGGACGAGATTTTTGGCGCCCCAATCCAATATTAAATTAAGATCCTGCGAAAGAGATAGCTGCATTGCTCTGCGTTTGTTTTCCAAGTCAGGTTTAGTGATGGATTTAGGAACCTGAAAACTGGAGTGAAGGGTACTATTGTCGGTGAAACTATGAATGGAATTAGTTGTGGACGAGAGAAGGTCGTTGATGTGAAGAAGGAACAATGTTGGTGACAGAACTAAGCCCTGAGGGACTCCAGCATTTGCTTGGTGAAAGCTTGAAGAATGGCCGTCCACAATAACTGATATACGACGATCAGATAGATAACTAGAGAGCCAAGTACAGAGTTTAGTTGAAAGACCATAGGAGGGAAGTTTATTAAGAAGTGCGGCATGCCAGACCTGGTCAAAAGCTTTGGATATATCAAGAGCAACGATCTGGGACTCACCTAGAAACTCAAGAAATCCATACTGCCTGTCATGCAAAATTTTGTGTTTTTCTAAGTACTTAAGAATTTGTGAATTAATTAATTTTTCCATTACTTTACAAAGAACTAAGAGAGTTGAAATTGGTCTGTAGTTAGATGAAAGAGATTTAGATACTTTCTTTGGAATAGATTGAACACGTGCAGCTTTCCAGCTCTCCGGAAAGACACCTGTGTCGTAAGAAATTCAAAAGAGCGGAGTTAAGATTGGTGCAAGTTCGGGAGCACATTTTTTTAAAAACGATTGCTGGCATGCCATCCAGCCCAGACGATTTCTTGGTGTTAAGGAAAGAAAGGATACGCCTAATGTATTTTACCTTAAAAATAATATCGGGCATTTTATGAGGCATGTGAAGTTAATTTTGAATTATTCTGCTAAAGCACTAATCTAAAAATAAACGTTAAGTGATATAAACACTTTAAGTAATTAGTAATTACCTATGCAATTAGCAGCGATTTAAACGTTTCACTTACCGACGATTTACAAAGTAACTACGAAAGTCAATAATCTACGAAAACGCCATACACCCGTCAACGATTCCCGGCGTCGTTATCAAATGATTATCTCTTAAATGAGTCGTTATTATCAAGTTGGATACCGGAAATGATGGCGTTAATCTACTTAATGAATATGATGGATAAATTACATGTTTTGGATATTGTTCAACGTATTTTTTCGAATATGTTTATTACATTTTAATCAATGTAAATATTTCTAATTTTTGTTATAATATATGTTTGTTCTTTGATTATTCTGTTAATGGTGATTACTGTTTGTACAGGGTGGGCAAAATTGGGCGTTTTGATGGACCTTTATCTTAGTTATTACTGGATGTAGGTGTCGTGGGCAAGATTTTGAAGAAGCTTAAAATGGCGTAGTCAGAATGTTATTAAAATTATTTATTTAGGAGATACAAGGGGAAATTGAAAATTTGTCGTTTTTAATTTTTTCCTTATATACTTTTATATAAGAAATAGCAAAAAACCATAAGGTCAATTTTTGCAGAACATTTTACGTAGAATATATAAATGTATTTAATTTTTTATACAGGATTGCGGTAAAAAGTTACGGTGCTAACTTTATGTTTTTCTTATGGAATACCCTATATTTTTTTTTGACGTGACAACGTTTAATAATTCGATGAACTTGGCTGCACGCACTAAAAAATATGAGTCATGTGCCGTTACCTCGCGCGTTCCATTTAAGGCTTGAAGTGCAAGCGAGACCGCGGACCGACCGGCAAAGTGGCACAATCTTCGCGTCGTTCGACATCTGTTTCTCTCCTACTTGAGTGAGCGTGCAGTGAAAAGTGAATGTGGTGTCAATTGTTTATAGTAACGATAATTGCGTCGATAAAGGTAATGATTCTTTTGACGTTGTCACGTTCCACTATCGTCAGTAAACCGACTTTGCAGAAAAACGATTTTTTTATTAATTATTAGTCCTTGTCACTACAATAGCAAATATATATAACATAGTATCATTATCTCTCATAGTTTTTTAAATATTTGAATTTAAATATTTGTTTTTGAACGTACCCCGTATAAACACCTTCCTTTTAATTTTAATAATAATAATTTAATGTAATATTAAGGATATTTTTTATGATGTATACTAACCTTAATATACTTTTAGAAGTATAAACACCATAATGAAGCATTAATACCTATATATGTATATGCTCATCACTAAAATGTCTCTTTATTTTAATAAAATTTAATAGGAATAAACCATTTTCATGATCTCTTTCAAGAAAATATAATTTTATTTTAAAATTGAAATATACTAAATTTAAAATATGTTACTTGTACTGTCCAGTGCATAGGAATAAATTCTTTTGGCAAGATGCCCTCTGAAATAGCTGCCTATTTACGTCTTCCAAACCTAGAACTTTACACAGGACATAGCTTTCGTCAGCTACAATGTTAGCTAATTCTGGTGAAGGCATACCAAATATTAAAAGACTTGGAGGTTGGAACTCATCTGTTGCAGAAGGCTACCTGGAAAGCTCTACAAGATTCAAGACGGACTTATCAAACAAAATATTATCCCAAAATTCATCTACCTTTGAACACAGCAAAACGCCCTTAAGGCCCATTGTACCGTCTTCTAGCAAGCAACAATGTGTCTCTGTTACCTGTAACGACGACCGGTTCAATTGCACCTCAACGGCAATCTACAACTTCGCAACTTACCCACAGCAACTTGCCTCTGCGATTAATTTACAAAATGCTACCAACTGTTCTTTTACGATTAATTTTTTTAATAATAATAAGCAGTAATGGTAAAAATAAATATTATCAAATGGTTGTTTAGTTTGACTTTTTCCACACACTCGTAGAAAAAATAGCGTTCCTAACACGTGCCGAAAGTGCCTTTTCCGCACTTGACTGCTTGACCGAACTCCGCTACGCGTCGTTTGTGGCACTTGCAGCACTAGTTAGAAAATATACTTTTATAGGCTTATTACAAAATAATTAAATTTAGTATGTAAGCTCAACTCATCACCGTCTTTAAAATAGTTCAATACAATTTTGTTTTAAAATCTTTAGGGGAGCCAATATTTAAAGCTATCAAAATTTACATGAAATTTCCTATAGTTAAACTGGCGACGCAACACCCAATAAACGAATTCCTAGTAACAGGGACAAGATAGACAATATCGAAGTATCAATTTATAAAGCGGGATCAAGGCAAGTTAAGCCCTAAAGTGGCAGGCGAAAGGATGGCAAATCATTCATGTGTCCTGATTGGGTTTGAAACAAGGTCGGACCTATCTTTCTAGGGGTTGGCAGATGTGTTTTAACAATTTGCCCAATACATACAGTGTGGTTGATTAAGTATGCAACAAATGGAAAACTTTTTTATTTTCAATTTGTGAGAAAATGTTATTTTTCATAAAAGTTGGTGCATGGTCCGAAGCTGTGTTGCATTGTTAGTTTTATTAACAGTTAAATGATACAGAGTAGGTCAAAAAAGAAAGTTATTTAAAATTAAAAGTTATGTTTAAATACCAAGTAGTGGCCTCCTATCAAAATTTAAAAAAATTGAAAAATTTGAATTAACCCTGTACGGTACAAATTTTTATTATTCTGAATTAATATTTAAATCAGTTCTAACCAACTGACTTTTAAACAATTCTAATTAAATCGAAAGGAATTTGTAAACTTAAAGTGCATTTATATTTTTAAGTTAACCGCTTACTTCAAGTTTGTTGCAAGGACATTTAATAGGGCCCTAAAATTATACAAATATGCTTTTTATTAAGGCAAATATACAATAAATAAACAAATGCTTATAAAAATTTCTTATTTATCTTGTAAAATTTGTGTTAAACATTTTTATGAAAGTGTAAAACAGATAACTTAAAATTAAAAAATAAATAAATAAAAACTTGAACAGGAGGTCATGACTTGGTATTTAGGCTTAACTTTTAATTCTAAATAACTTTTCTATTAAACATTTCGTTGTATTTTTAGAATTAAGGATACTTTTCTCTTAAGCAGTTTTTAATCTTTTTGACCTACCCTGTATATCATAGAACTTTAAATTAAACTAACTACTGCTTATAGAGTTTGAGACCATGCACCAACTTTAATAAAGAATAAAATTTTCTTACAAATTACAAATACAAAAGTTTCCCATTTTTGCACACTTTGAGTTTCTAGGTGAGTCCCAGATCGTTGCTCTTGATATATAAGCTTTTGACCAGGTCTGGCATGCCGCACTTCTTAATAAACTTCCCTCCTATGGTCTTTCAACTAAACTCTGTACTTGGCTCTGTAGTTATCTATCTGATCGTCGTATATCAGTTATTGTGGACGGCCATTCTTCAAGCTTTCACCAAGTAAATGCTGGAGTCCCTCAGGGCTCAGTTCTGGCACCAACATTGTTTCTTCTTCACATCAACGATCTTCTCTCGTCCACAACAAATTCCATTCATAGTTTTGCCGACGATAGTACCCTTCACTCCAGTTTTCAGGTTCCTAAACCCATTACTAAACCTGACTTGGAAAACAAACGCAGAGCGATGCAGATATATCTTTCCCAAGATCTTAATTTAATATTGGATTGGGGCGCCAAAAATCTCGTTCATTTTAATGCATCCAAAACACAAACAATGTTCCTTGTCGCGCAAAGAGTCATCAAATACTCATCCTCTACTTATGAGCGGCTAAGTTTTACAGAGTAATGACACCTTCAATCTTGTGGGCGTCACATTTGAAAGTAACCTTAACTGGCATAAACACATTGTATCTATAGCCACGGCAGCCTCAAAAAAGCTTGGATTTCTCTTTTGAGCCAAAAGTATTTCTCCCTTTCTAATTTATACACTTTATATGTGTCCCAAATTCGACCTCCCTTGGAATATTGTTCTCATATCTGGGGCATGACGTTCCCCACAACCCTAAGCATTCTTGATTCTATTCAAAGAAGAGCTATTCGTCTCATTAATGATCCTTTACTTATAGAAATGCTTCCCTCTCTTGCCCATCGTCGGGCCCAAATCTTCAAGTATTTAAGTCCCGTGTCAACAAACTCACTCTTACCTCGCTTAAGACACCCACGGTAGTCGAGATTGCGCAATCCGATTTGTACTTTAGTTTTCGCTATACTCTGCAAGGTCAACGAAAATGCGCCACCCTGTACTCTTGTTACACCTATTCTGAGACCAACTGTATCTTAACTTCAAAATTTTAAGATCGAAATATGACATTTGTTTCATAGCCACATGTCTATATTAGATTTGGCAAAAGCGGGAAAAAAACAAAACCGGTTTCGGTTAAAACCGGTTAACCGAATATTAAAAACCGGTATTAAAAACCGGTTTTTAAAACCGCATTACGTATTTGCCGCCCGTAGGCTAAAAAAAGGTCCTGACTTTCATTTCTTTCAATTCTACGCCATAGAGTAGCATTTTGATAAATACGCCACTGTATAAACCGCAATCAACCAAAAACCTACTGATATTCGAAGAACCGCTTTTCGATTTTGGTCCGATTATCCAAAACAACCGATTGTCCGAAAAACCGGTATTTCAAAACCGCTTTTTAAAACCGGTTAACCGATATTCGAAAATCGGTTTTTAAAAACCGGTTAGCCGGTTTTCAAATACCAGTTAACCCATATTCGAAACCGGTTTTCGAATACCGGTTTTCGGTTTTGGCCAAAACCGCAGTTAACCGAAAACCGGTTAACCGAAAAACCGGTTTCGGTTGCCAGCCCTAGTCTATATATTAAAACTCAACTTGTCCTAGCCACATTATATGTTGCTTAGAAAAATTTGATTATTTTTACCTGGGCCACGGTTCCAAAATAAATAAAGTATATGTTTTTTATTATTATCAATCTTATTTATTTTAGTATCTTCTTAATTAAAGTAGGTGTAATAAGTTACAAAATACTTTAAAAGCTAGTATAAAAAACCCCAGAAGGCAAAGCAGAAATACATTTCAAAGAGATTTCTGTTTAAGCAAATGTATTTTCTTCTATTCTCACAAATGCAGTTTGCATATATATTTTATTACGAATTTCGCCTCTGCAACCTGTCAGTGGATTTACATTGAAAAATTCAATTTATCTTGAACGCCCTATCTACGCCTACGCTTTACGCTGAATAGAGACCTTTGTGGTTAGTTCAGAAGCCTTATGAAATTAGTTCTAGTTTAACCAAATCCAAAAAACACAGAGTTATTTAAAACTCGACCATGAAACTGACGGTTATTCTATATAATGTAAACATTAAAAAAAAGTAAACCGAATTCAAAATAAATAAAGTAACTAAAAATGTAAAAATGATGAATAGAAAAAAAATTAAAACGTCGTGGCAATAATATGTGCGCCAAAGTACTAAATGTTAACAACTAAACAAACAACAAACAAATGCTTTTTAACACGCTTTTATTAGCTTGGGTTGTAACTATCTATATATGTAACGGAATCTTTGAGCCTAATTTTTACCAACTTCCAGAAATTCAATTTCTTTGAAACTTTGCACACGTATTAAGGACCGATGACAATGCAAAAATTTAAAAACAGTATACCGTTATCCTGATTAGGACCGCCAGGATAAATAAGTGTCCTAATACTACTCTTGACAAAATGGCGAATGAATTTTTTAGTGAATAAACTGGAGCATTTATTTTTAAAAAACTAATTGATATATCGAACTAAAAAATGAAAAATAAATAATAGTTTAAAAAAACTAGAAAAACACGCTTTTATATGCAACCGAACTAAAAATTAGAAAATAATTTTTCATTACAAAGAGTTTGTCACTTCAGAGTAAAAAGCGTGGGGTGCATTTTACTATTTTTTCATAACTTTTCCCTCATAGATATTGGCAAATAGAATAATTATAACATTTAATATATTAAGCACCCCACGCTTTTTACTCTGAAGTGACAAACTCTTTGTAATGAAAAATTATTTTCTAATTTTTAGTTCGGTTGCATATAAAAGCGTGTTTTTTAGTTTTTTTAAACTATTATTTATTATACTTTAGTACCAAATGTTATTATCCGACTTTATGTTTTTGATTTTTGTTATTAATCATTTTTCATTTTAAGTTACTTAAATTCTGTTTATTTTTTTCAATGCTTTTTTAGTTAATTATTATTATTTAATGTCCATACTTAAAAACGACTACTACATACCTGGTACCTGTTTCTCTCACGTAAACTGTGCGCTCAGAACGGCAGTGCTGCCTCTAATAGGTATAAATTGGGTATAAAAGGAAACACCCGACACAAAAATAAAATGTAAAAGACGAATTGGCTAAAAGACATTTATGACAAATTAGAAAAATTTGACGTTACATTTACTAACTTGATTGTTTAAAAAGTGAGCATAGATTAATATCTGAGCATAAATTACTGGAGGCAGCTTTGCTTTACGTCAGAGAAAAAAATAAGTCTGGTACCTTTTTCTTTGGCGATTCTAACTTGTTTTTCTTATAAGACTATGGCGGAAGTTCGCTTTTTGAATATGAAAATAAATTTTAAAATCGGCGCTCAATTGACGGAGGAATCTGTGTACATACATAAAAAACATACCTAGTTGTCGAACATATACGTATACCTACTACTTTTTTATGAAGTCAGTTAAAAATAATGGGTTATCGTCATTTTTTGTTTCAAAATGTTATTGGTATTCAAGTAACAACCTTTTAAAATTCAATGTATGATTGCTTGTTTTTAAACTGTTTGCTTAAGCAAAAACTAATAGGACACATATTTGGAGCATAGACTAAGGCGACTCTCCATTAAGGTCTGGCCGCACATAACCGCAACGAGCCCGGAGCGTAGCGCAACCGTGCGTCCTGCTTTATCATCGGCAATTTAATATTAAACTTACACTTTCCCCATAACGTAATAAAAAGTTCCAAAAATATATTTTATCCAACACTTACATATAATATCTACATAATTGATCAGATTTTGAGGATATAAAGTGTACTATAAGTCACTAGTGAGCTAAAGTACCCTTTAGCTCACTAGTGAATTATAGACAATACAAAATTTTGTTGCTGGTGTTGACAATGACAAGTAACAAATAATGGATGACGTTTTCAAATTATTTTCGATATTAAAAACGATTTATACGAAAGTGTTGGATAAAATTTTGTATTAGACACGTGAGTTATTACATATAAGTCACTTAAGAAAATTACCTCTCTCGCCCTTCGGGCTCGAGAGTTAAACTTTTCTTGCGTGACTTATATGTAATATAACTCACTTATCTAATAAATAACTATTATTTCATACTGTCCAGTAAATCCACTTACCCTGTATTAATTTGGGGCCGGTAAATTGCACATTACGGTACCTGGTACCATAATGTGTTGCCTAGCAACGCTGTCATGTATCAATCTAAAAGTCCACGTGATCATTGTTGTTATGCCTTGATTAATGTCATTTTTGGATACCAAAATGAAATTAAATCTTTAAATACTCATATATTAAGCGATTTTCATCTGATATTAGGATATATAGGAATTTCTACTTGTACTTAAAATATACTTTTTTTACTAACTTTAGTAAATAAAAATAATTAGATTACTACAAAACATACTTCTTTTAAAGTATTTTGTTCAACTAAAGTTGGTAATTTCTATTTTATTTAAACCAATATCTAACTTTGCCTATTTAATACCATTTAGGAACTTCTACTTGTAAAATATATTTGTTTACCAACTTTATTAAATGAAAATTATCATATTACTATAAAACAGACTTACTGTTACATTTTCAAAAATATTCAGTTTTACTAAATTTGGTAATTTCTATTTAATTTGGACCTATCTAGCGTTACCTATTTAATACCGTTTAGGAGCTACAACTAATATAATATTTTTTAACGACAGAGACAAGCGAAGAATAATTATAGTTACGTATGATATGGACACAGATTTTGTATGTGATATGGAGAACAAGGCTGTTACCTACGTAATTTAAGTAAAATAATTTTAAACCAACAACATGTCCTCTTAAAATTGTATAAATAATATTTATTTATTAATTTTCATAAAGACAGTATGAAATAAAATATCATACGGTACACGTCTGTTAGGTGTTATTACAGTACTCGTTTATATTGCAGACTCGGCTCCTGCGTCGCCTCGTCCGTAAACATCTCGTGCTGTAATAACTCACCTACCGAACTTATAACGTAAAATACTATTCTAGTTTAGGTCTAAGAACGCCGCTGCTCAATTTACTTAACAAAATAAAGCAAGATTTTTATATAATATTTATTGAACTAGGGTAAAATGCTCTATGAGCTGACCTTGCAGGAAATCCTCACATTGCATTATGAATTTCTTAAAACATACATAAATATCATCAGGGTGACGGACAAAAAATAAATGTGCTGGAAAGATTGTGTAAGAGAATTTAGAAAGCATAGCATTTAGAAAGCAGAAAGTCTAGGAAAACCGAAAAAATTCATTTAATAAAACTACAGAGCCTGATTTTTAATATATTGTTAGCAATGTTTTATTACTAGCCTCAGAAGAAAAATACAAATAGAGAATTTGTTTTTACCAGTTCTGATTTTCTCTGGGGGCTAACCAAAAAACTAACTTTTTTTGCAAATTCCAAAGTAAAAATATTCTTTATCAAAGTGTTACTCTTAGCATCAATAGCATCTGATATAAATTTGGTGTAGGACCCATGTCATTTTGGGGTTGTGGCTCTGGTGGTTAAGGGGTTAAAAAAGCGCCGTCCAATCTTTTGTTAAAAATGTTTTCCCTTAATAAATATATCGAGTTTCGGTAATTTTCCTAATTCTGTTTTTTTTCGCAGTTAGCTTGAGTGGTAAGTTTTAAAGTGAACACCCGCCAGACAAAAAAAGGGTTGGAGGAGGATGACTGTAATTTATGTGTGTTTTCGGACTACAGTAAAAAGCACAAGCAAGTGTAATTTAAGTGGTTCGCAGGGCTTTAGACGGTCTCATCAAAACTGTCACATTGGGGTGATCATGGCTAATTCTGGTTAGTTAAATTTTTTTTTGTCGTTTTACTAGGATATTAAAAAAAAGATTTAACTAACCTGAACTATCCATGACACCCCAATGTGACAGTTTTGCATGACCGTCTGGTTATGCAAATATTTCTATTTTTATTTGTATAAAAGTTGCTTAGACAAATAGAATTAAATGCTAATTTACTAGTCAAATAGCATTTGCCTAGGCAATTAGCATTTAAAAATAACAATACACTATTTGCTAGGCAGAAAACATTTGCCTAGACAGAAGCCATTTGCCTGCGACATATACATTATACAAGGTGTCTACCACAAATTTTTGGATCAGAATAAAACTATCTAAAGCAATTTACCTTAGTCAAACAGTTGATCGTTTGCAAGATACAGGGTGTTAAAGTTTTTTATCTTATTTTAGGTATTATTAAATATTTTATTTGATAAAAGAATTTTTTACAAAATTTTGTATTAAAAGGTTTTTCAGAGTGGGGAATTAAAATATATGTTTTTGTCGTAACATGTAAAGGGAGCCACCTGCATTTTTTTGCTAAGGTTCAAAGTGTCATAACTTTCTTTTACCTCGGTATTCCCAAGCAGCAAGCTGACGTCTTATTGACGTCTCTTTTTAGTCATTTTTGGTTTTATTGGGTCAACAGACACGTCATAAGATGACGACAAAATTACGTTAAAATGACCTCCCTAAGTCACAGACAAAAGACGTCCCGTTAATGACGTCTTTAAGATGACAAAAATTGACGCATATACTTTTTTTCAAAAGCTTAAATGATACGAAACTTTATTTAGTTAAATTATATTTCCTTGTACTGCAAGGTCGCATCTCTCGGGATACGGTCCAACCTGAAGATGCAAGTTTTTACACTAGCCGAAGGTATTTCTGTCAAAGCTAATTAAGACCATATGACCACCAACCCCAGACTGGTCTCGCACTAATTTGGTTCTCATCGCTACGGTGTAGGCGATAGCAACTAGCTCCAAAAATTTCTATTAGAGACGTTGAATAAACGTAGTAGTTTATTGTCCATTACGCCATCTATCGGTATAGTTTTTCCTATTACAATTTTATAAAATTATTAGTTTTATTTTTCATCATTCACTAATTTGATATTTCTTTCGGTTGGATTTTCAAACGAATCATACAATGTTACACAATTTTTCTGGCGAGTTTTCTAAACATTACGTCATTAGATTTTTATGAGCTAGTATGACGAAAAAATTACGTCGAAAAACGTAACTTCAACGACGTCAAAAACACGTAAATATTTTTAAAAAAGTCCACTCTTTTTAAAAAATATTTTTAATTGTTTATGTTTTGTGCACGTGAAGACATAGTTTTATAGTCTGATGATGGCAGGAACACCTGCCGAAATGCATCACATCTAAAACTTTAGATTGGCATTTTATTTGTGGAGTAAAGACTTCCCTTATACAACCCTCAATACTATATTGACTCCACTTCAAAATGGACTTCTTTCTGATTATAAATATAAACTAACCTTGGTTATAGCCAACAATAATTACGAATATATTTGTATATTCATCGCCAATTTTAGGAAAACTACAAAGTAGGTCAAGATATAAAAGGATAAAAACACGCATTTGAAAGTGTGGCCTTCAAATAAATAGCCCTTTTCGTAAAAGATCGATGTCTAATAGATTTGAGGTTTTGGGTCAGTCTCGGATCATTCGGCTTTGATGAGATAAGGACAAACCTCATTTGTATTAGACGGATTGGATAGGAACGTAATATACAGATAACAGTTATTTTGACTCCAAGGGTTTTCGTAAGTTTGTTATAGTGAAATTGATTGGTCTGGCCAAGTTAATTTATAGTAGAGGAGCCCACGATGAAGATTTACTCAAGCGTTTTCTAAAACGTTTTACGAGACATTAATAGTATTTTAAATGTGTCAAAAACCAAAAAAAAAAATGATTAAGATAAATAAAAAAAAACCAGCAATTAACAAGTAGGGATCAATTCAACTACTAAATTTACTACTATAATAATTGAAATAGCGCTATAAATTAGGGTAAGTTAGGAAGGAAGAACATTACTATTTTAAAATTATCAAAAATTTCACTATTATAAAACAAAATGTATTGTCTTTCGGATACAACTTCTATCTGTTATAATTTTTAATATCATTATTGGTATGTGAACTGGGTCTTACAAGCATATGGGAGTTAAAATATTTATTGGAAAGGCTGTCAAAAAACAAAAGAAATATTCAACAACACTGGTTTACTTGTTTTGAGGCCAACCAGAAAAAAAACAAATTTTGAAATTATTATGTCCAAAACTAAATTATTATTTTACCTAAAATATATCTTGTTATACATTGGTAAAAGCATATAAAAAGGCCTTTTAAAAATGTTATAGCAAACTATTGTTTTCATTTTAAAAAGTGCAAGTTTATGTTGTAGCTTAAAAGAGACTACCAAATTAAATTTTGGATTATACTTTTTATTAAAAAGATAATTATCGACAACTTTTTCATTTGCACTTTTTTTCTATTTCGAATATTAGCTAATCTATACAGAAAAAACATATTTAAAAAAAACTGTTTATTTAAAATATCTAGTAAGCTATGATTTTTTTTTTTTTTTTTTTTGAACAAACCAAAAAATGATTCCAATTAAGCTCTAAAAACTACAAATAACCCAATCATCTTAGTCAAAATAAGGGTTTAATCTCGGAATCTTACGGAAAGGGCTGCATGTCTGTACAGACCTTTATTTTGGTACAAAAAATACTCCCTTAAAAATCCCATATGATATCGTGTAAGGAACTTGAAATATAGTCAAATTTAAAAAAAAACAGTTTTTTGCGAATATCTCGTTTCCTTTACTTTTAATCGCATTTATATTTATTACAAAAATTATAGAACACAAAATTTTTACAAATTCAATTTTAAGCATTTTTTGTCAGATCAACGGATCCGATAATAGAAGGCGCAGAGTGTAAACCACTTTACTGTATGCCTTAGCACGCAATCAATCGTGATTTTTACTCTAATATGTCATTTTTTTACTTAAGTATTTGCTAAATCTAACTTAATTATCTATGTTGTTTACTTATCTATCAGAAATAAGCTAAGGTATGTACAGAAAGCGCTTTACACTCTGCGCCCTCTATCTCTGAATCCGTCCGCCGGACAAAAAAATTAACCATTTTGAATTTGTAGAGAATTTTGTGCTCTACAACTTTGATGAAAAATATTATTGCGGTAAGAGGTAAAATAAATAAGATATTTGCAAAAACTGATTTTTTGACATATTCACCTGTCATAATTCGAGTTCCTTACACGATGTCGTAAAGGTGTTTTTAAGAGAGTATTTTTTGTACCATAATAAAGATATTGTACAGGTATTCAGCTTATTCCAAAAGATTCCGCAGTGAAAGTCTAAGTTATTGGGGCTAAAATCTTTATCCATTTAACAATCTTCGTAGCTGCAGCGGTTTTCAAAATCCCTGTACTAAATCAAAAACAACTCCCACTGTATAGTCTTAAACATAATTTTCTCGGCAAACCTGTGGCAATAGCTGTGTTTATAGTATATTTCCTAACTAGTGCTGAAACTGCCACTTTTCCGCACGTAACTGCAGTTGACCGAACTCCGCTACACGTCGCTCGGTCATGCAGTCAAGTGCGGAAAAGACACTTTCGGTACGTGTTAGGAAAGCTATTTTTCTACGAGTCTGTGGAAAAGTCAAACTAAACAACCATTTAATAATATTTATTTTTACCATTACTGCTTATTATTATTAACAACATTAATCGTAAAAGAACAGTTGGTAGCATTTTGTAAATGAATCGCAGAGGTAAGTTGTTGTGGGTAAGTTGCAGAGTTGGAGGTTGCCGTTGAGGTGCAATTGAACCGGTCGTCGTTATAGGTAAAGGAGACACATTTTTGCTTGCTAGAAGACGGTACAATGGGCGTTGAGTGCGTTTTGCTGTGTTCAAAGGTAGATGAATTTTGGGATAATATTTTGTTTGATAAGTCCGTCTTGAAACTTGTAGAGCTTTCTAGGTAGCCTTCTGCAACAGATAATGACTTCCAACCTCAAAGTCTTTTAATATTCGTTATGCCTTCACCAGAATTAGCTAACATCGTAGCTGAGGAAGGGCGAAAGCTATGTCCCATGTAAAGTTCTTGGTTTGGAAGACGTAAATAGGCAGCTATTTCAGAGGGCATCTTGCCAAAAGAATTTATTCCTATGCACCGGACAGTACAAGCCAATTTTTTGTAATTAACAAAAAAATCTTCTGTGTGGTGTTTCGGACTTTCGTAAACTGAAATACTTTCTATACAAAGCTAGATATTTTCTATTTTTAATTTCCTCGGAAATGGCAAAACTTC
>JACEGR010009419.1:0-26802 GCA_014170235.1 Listronotus bonariensis
CATATAAAGTCTGTTTATTAATAGAAAGTCTAATCTTTAATTAATGCTATAAGAAAGTTAACTTGGAGTTGATGTTTTGTTGATTTGATTTTTAGTTTTTTAACCAAATAAAAAATTACTTTGTTTTGTTTTAAATGAAGATTTAGACTCTGAATGTGTTAAATGTTTGTTTTTATGATTTGTATAAGCTATGTTAATAATAATTATACAAATATTCAAGTTTAAATTCAGTAGTTAGGCTAAGGTAGGTACGTTGCAGTTTTATTGATGAGATTTGTTGTTTTGTGACTATAGGATTATAAATATAAAAAGCAACTTGTCAAAATGTATTTTTATTGTAAACCTACGTAACATTAAACCTATAATTTGGCTGTACTTTCTAAGTGCTCCACTAGCCCCATACCCTTGCTCAACTTACCTCACATATGGGGTACGTTGAGCATACCTGACTATCTACATTAAAATAGATGTAGCTCCTTAATTTAGCTTACTAAAAAGAAGTTACTATGGACACTATTGCTAAGGGATAAATTGCCAATCCATCAGTATGCATCATAGGCCATTAGACATATTATTGAGGAGCTATAACCGATCAAGTGAAAAATTGCTCAACTAGCCCCGCCCTACCCTACTACGGTTTTCAGGAATCGTCATTAAATCTTATTAAATCATACTTTTCTAAGCGATTTCAGAAAGTTTGTTGTAATAATAACTTCTCTGAACAGATTCAGCTTTTTTTCCGGTGTACCCCAAGGTTCCATACTTGGACCTCTTCTTTTTATTATTTATACTTCTGATATTTTGGGATCTTTAAAACTTTCCAGGGTCAGGCCTATGCAGATGATACGCAAGTTTATTTTCACTTTGACCCTCGGGACTATCTGCAAGCATCAAATCTTGTCAATTAAGACTTGCGCATTTTAAGCGAGCTGTCTTCGGAACATAATTTAAAATTAAATCCATTGAAATCCCTCCTTTTGCTTTTTGGTGCCAAAAACAGCGTAACTTTTTGTCTCAGAATCTTAACATAATTCTTGACGGAGTGAAACTTCCTATTGTTAGTTCCGCAAAAAATTTGGGTATAGTCTTGGATACAGAACTCAGGTTTCGAGAATATATCAAAGGTTTGCTTCAGAGATCATACTTATCACTAAAAATTTTGTATAATAACCGATCATATACTCAATCTTCATATGCGAAAAATGCTTTGTGAGTCACTTGTTTTGTCAGTTTTTAATTATTGTGACTTTATTTATGGTCCTTGCCTTGACAATTTGGATAAAAATCGCATTCAAAAGGTGCAAAATACTTGTTCACGCCTTATCCTTGGACTAAGAAAATATGATCATATTTCTCATACTTTTAAGGAACTTAATTGGCTAAGAATGGAAAATCGTCGCAATTTACACTTAGGTAATTTTTTAATAAAAGTTTTAAAAAACCCTGCTTTTCCTTTCTCTTTAAAAAGTAAATTTGTACTTCGCGAAGATTCGCACACAAGAAGTTTGAGATTTGGGGATAGATTAACGTTGCCTAGCCATCGGAGCGCCATGTTTCAGAGGTCTTTCACTTACAATGCGATTAAGATTTATAATTCTTTACCAAAAGAACTTGTTGTGCTTGATGAGTATAAGTTTAAGTCGCACTTTAAAAAGTATTTGATTAATCTCCAAAATACGTAAACCTAAAAAAACATTTTTTTTCTTTTAGTTTTTTTGGTATATTTATTTATTTTTTTCCTTCAAACTATATAAGTGAGAACTGTAAATATTTTGTCATTTCTTTTTTTTTTAATATGTGCACTGGCACTAGTGTATTAGTGCATATAATATGTACTTTTTAAACCAAACCTATAAATTGTATTAATATATATATATATATATAGATATTTAATCATATATTTATAATCAGTGGAGCAAGGTTCAGTAGAGTAGCCTCTTTGGCTAGACTGCGCCTTGTTTCCACTGAAATTTCCATATTAACCATGTAAAGAATACATTTTTTTTAACTTTTATTTTATTGTTTTCCATTGTACTTTTTATTTATTATCAATAAAAAGACATTTATTATTATTATATTATTATTATTAAATATTTGCATAACCAGATGATCATGCAAAACTATTACATTAGGGGGTCATGGTTAGTTTTGGTTGGGTAAATCTTTTTTTTTTAATTTCTTAATAGAGCAAATTAAAAAAAAAATGACTAACTAAAACTAACCATGACCGCCCCAATGTGATGGTTTGCATGACTGTCTATAGCACTTCAAACCATTAAAATTTCATGTGCTTATGCTTTTTACTGTAGGCTGCAAAACACACTGTACGCTTAATATGTTATTAAATATATCAAAGTGATTTGCCTAACAAGGACCATGGCAAATACATTTACCTAGGCAAACGACTTTTAAATAAAAATTATTTTCATGAAGTCATTTGCCCAGGCAAAAGGCATTTGCTCAGACAGACGCCATTTGCCTAAAATAACCATTTGCCTGTGACAAATATAAATGTTGCAACCTACAGCCGGTGGAAGTTTTTCTTTTCCCTAAAAACTGCCCTTGTTTCTTTAAAATTTTATTGGTAGTCGCCAGAAAAAAATAGTGTTTGGTTTCTGCCAGGAGCATTTGATGGCTCCTTTAATGCTCCCAGAGCAAATTTATTTTTTACTATTTGAACTGCTTGCAATGTTACCAACTATAAGTAACTAGCACCCCTAGTAAAAAATTATATTACTGGATGGCATCAGGGATTTATAACAGCAATTACTAACCTCAAATATTTTATTTTTGAACAATTTATAGAAGATGCTGCCAAAATAGGGTTCACATTGCTGACATAAACAACGTAATTTTTGATGTCAAGGAATGCTCTAGATGCAATAAAATATGTTTCTTTAATGCTCCTGAAGATAAGCATCTGGTGTTTTTCACAATCCAAATAATAAATATGGTAGTATAATAAGAAGATCCTGTAATAGTTTTAAGCAAACATTGTACAGCTGGAAGCTTTCAATACATTTTGTTTCATTTAAGTATCTTTACTTTTGGATGCTTAATAAAGATAGAGACATGGAGAATATAACAATATGCTGATAATATACAGAGTTTTCTGATCTAATTAAAATGACATTAACTAATAGTCAGCTATTCTCTTACACCCTACTGCTTAAACTTCACTGATCAATATTTTCTATAACATATCATGTTTAAGCATAATGGCAAATATGTTGTGAAGTCTCTAAAAGTGACAAATACTTGGTAATACAATTTTAACTTACCCATAGCTCCCATAATAAATTCCTTTCCATTTCTGCTAAAAGTTATTCGCAATCGTTTAAGAAATTCTTTTAAAGCTTTTTCTTCCCACCACCTGGAATAAAGGCAAAACATTTGTTGACCCCTTCTAACTCTTTGTGCAAAAACAAACTCAAATTGTCGAGCCCACACTTTCAAGGTCCTCTCGGGGCTTTGCTTGGAGAACAATATTTGCTTATAAAATTTTGCCTTCCCAATAATTGTTTCAAGCTTACTCTTTAAGTCTTTTGCACTATGTCCAGACAACTGTCTTTTTACTATTAAACTGCACTTAGAACGAATCCTCTCACAGCAGTTTTCTGGGACCAAACTTTTAGGTTAGATGATCCTGTGGGGACAAAATTGTGCGAAATTCTTCTGGCGTACATGATGTGGTAATGAAAAATGAGTTTTTTTGATGATTAAATGAATTTCATGAGGTGAAACTGAAATGAACACTAAAAATAGTAGTAAATTATGAAATAAACATGTCTATTTCTGAACTGGAATTTTGACATATGGATGTCAAGTTTTGGAGGGGAAAGGAGGGGAAAAGTGCCGGTATCTCTTTTGTAAACAATCATCCTTTTTTAATTAAGTTTATCTTATCTAGCTATTTCTAATTTCTAACAAAAATATATTATATAATTGATTTCTTTTAAACAAAATTTGTTTATCAATCCAATGTTATAAATTTTGGTGTTTTTATTATCCTGTCTTTAAGTAAGTAAGTATATTTTAATACTTTTTTTGTCATGACTGCCTGGCTGCCTGAATTTAAAGCAAATAAAGCACGTGGTAAAAAAATAAGATTGCGTTTAACAACCTGGGACGAGGTGTGAAAATCACGGAAGTGAAAATTTCAATTCATCTTTCCAAAGTTAGGCTACATTCGCGTTTACTAAGGTTTACTTTTATTTCAGCTTAAAGCTAGAATTGTAGTTTGACGTTTCCATTAAGGTACGGTTCCGAGCATCGCGACGGCGGCTAACCGCCGACCAAAGCGATGGAACGTTATACTTATTTCGCTTTCGCCTTGGGTAAGATATAATAAAGAATTATTTATCATATCTTGGGGAGTGACGAGTATAGCGTTGCTGGTAATATGAATGGATGTGGTGCTTGCGTCGGCGGTTTGCTGCCTGCCGCGGTGTTCGAAATCATACCTTTACGGCTCGCAATTTGACGTTTCCGTTCTGATATGGTGCATTTGTTTAGACTACAGTAAAAAGCTCAGGAACCGATTCCTTAATAAAGCGAATTCGCAAGCAGCAATTTTTTTTTGTTAATTACCAAAAAAGAATTAACAGACCAGAACTAACCATTACCCCCCAATGAGACACTGTTGCATGACCATTATTTGGAAGTTCAGGCAAATACGAGTATTCGTAATAGTCCTTGGACCACTAATGATTTGAACTTTATAAAGAGTACACTTTTAAAACATTTTTAAAAGGGGGTTACTTTTGGCGAGTCTACCATGAATATTCATAATATATATATATATATATATATATATATATATATATATATATATAAAGAGTCTGATTGTTTAACACCTAGCCCATAACTGACTTCCATTTGTTCCCGTGGTGTCATTCAAACCTGCTTTAATTGGCCACTGAATCCCGCCAAAAAGTGGCTCAGGTTGGTATGAATCAAATGAAATTTAGTTCAGCATAATGTTTACCGCGGCGCTACGGTAGATTTTATATATACAAAATTTACATTGGAAATCTAAATTTGTACATTACAACCTGAGCCATCAAATATGGCAACGCTGAATTTCTATTTATAGAACATCGATTCTTAGAATGTCAATACTATAGATGGGTATTTCTTTTGTTTTGTGGGTTTTTGTGCAGTTTTTAACACGCTTTTATTAACTTGGGTTGTAACTATCTATCAATCTGGCTGGCTATGTAACGGAATCTTTGAGCCTAATTTTAACCAACTTCCAGCTATTCGATTTCTTTGAAACTTTGCACACGTATTAAGGAAACATGACAATGCAATAATCTGCAAACAGTATCCCGTTATCTTTTTTGGATCGCCAGGAAAAAAATTCCATTATATTATAAAAACAACACCTAGGATGCCATCTGTTGGCAACATTTCAAACTTTGCTATTAAATGAAGAAGAAATTTTTAGTTTTTACACAATTTGGTTAGTTGCACCATTGGTGTTCAATTTTTATGAACAATAAAAATTAATAAGTTCTTTTACACAATTGGGTTAGTTGCACCATTGGTGTTCATTTATGAACAATAACAGTTAATAAATGCCGTTAACACGCTTTTTTATTAACTTGGGTTGTAACTATCTGGCTATGTAACGGAATCTTTGAGCCTAATTTTAACCAACTTCCAGCTATTCGATTTCTTTGAAACTTTGCACACGTATTAAGGAAACATGACAATGCAATAATCTGCAAACAGTATCCCGTTATCTTTTTTGGATCGCCAGGAAAAAAATTCCATTATATTATAAAAACAACACCTAGGATGCCATCTGTTGGCAACATTTCAAACTTTGCTATTAAATGAAGAAGAAATTTTTAGTTTTTACACAATTTGGTTAGTTGCACCATTGGTGTTCAATTTTTATGAACAATAAAAATTAATAAGTTCTTTTACACAATTGGGTTAGTTGCACCATTGGTGTTCAATTTTATGAACAATAACAGTTAATAAATGCCGTTAACACGCTTTTTTATTAACTTGGGTTGTAACTATCTGGCTATGTAACGGAATCTTTGAGCCTAATTTTAACCAACTTCCAGCTATTCGATTTCTTTGAAACTTTGCACACGTATTAAGGAAACATGACAATGCAATAATCTGCAAACAGTATCCCGTTATCTTTTTGGATCGCCAGGAAAAAAATTCCATTATATTATAAAAACAACACCTAGGTTGCCATCTGTTGGCAACATTTCAAACTTTGCTATTAAATGAAGAAGAAATTTTTTAGTGGGTTGCAATATATTGGCAACGGTCCAAACATTGCCTGGATTGCCATCTGTTGGCAAAATTTCAAACTTTGCTACTTAATGAAGAAGAAATTTTTTAGTGAGTTGCAATCTGTTGGAAAAATTTTAAAATTTGCCACTCTTGTTCATTAAAAAATTTTTTCGCCATTTTGTCAAGAGTAGCAGAAACTAAAAATGAAAAATAATTAATAGTTTAAAAACTAAAAAACACGCTTTTATATGCAACCGAACTAAAAATTAGAAAATAATTTTTCATTAAAAAATATTGTTGTGTAAAGTTATGAAAAAATAGTAAAATGCACCCCACGCTTTTTACTATGAAATGACAATATTTTTTTAATGAAAAATTATTTTCTAATTTTTAGTTCGGTTGCATATAAAAGCGTGTTTTTTTAGTTTTTTTAAACTATTAATTATTATCGAATATGGATCAACTATCCCAAAGAACTAGGAGGATTTTAGCATTCTTGCCGGCGGCTCAGGAAGGTAAATTAAAATATGTTATTATATGATTATAGTTTAATTTAAATAGTAATACATTTTTTTGGTAAATTTAATTCCGCCAGTTTTAGGTGGTCTCTAGGTTAATTAAGTTACAGTAATTTATATATTTTTTAATGCATCGATTTTATATTTACAAATGCATAGTTTTATTTAAGCTTGTAAAATATTTATTCAAATATCACATTTCCGATCAGTTTTAAAAGTTAAAAATTATAGTTCTGGCCAATATCCCCCTCGGAGAAATCTGGTATGAATTAAAAAAATTGATACAGGGTGGCGCAAACGCCTCGGTCTCTAGTACAAAAACGGTATCATTTTTTAAAAATATTTTTTTACAGACATATGTGGTTGTGTTAGAAGCATAGTTCAAAATTATAGAGAAATATTCAGGGTGCTCCAAAAAAAGATCGATATCAAACTTGTTTTTTTTTAATGGTACACCCTTTATATTAATTCAGTTTTGGATTGTAGGAATAAAAATAAGATAAGTTTCATGAGCGATACCTATATCAAAAATGTAAGGTTTTTGTTTTTAAGATATTTAGGATTTTTAAAAAATTCATGACAAAAAAAAATTAATATATCGTATCTTCTTACACTTCACTTTGTATATTATGTTACATTGCTAAAATATAAAATGTGCCATTACTTACATTAAAATTTTTTACCAGGAATTATACAGGGTATCCAGAAACTAATATTTAATATTAGCTACCTTAGAGTGCAAAGTACTCGCTTATTTTAAATGGAATGTATATTGTTCCATTTTTGGATTTTAGGGATAAAAATAGGGTGGGTTGCTTTAGCAATTCCTATGCC
Organism: Listronotus bonariensis; assembly: GCA_014170235.1. Taxonomy (NCBI): domain Eukaryota; kingdom Metazoa; phylum Arthropoda; class Insecta; order Coleoptera; family Curculionidae; genus Listronotus; species Listronotus bonariensis. The sequence continues at coordinate 7,614 of JACEGR010009419.1, forward strand.
AAATATGTAACGTTTTTAAGATATTTAAGATTTTTGAGTAATTCAGGAAAAAACAAAACTTAATTTTCCGATATAGGGCAAGCAGGGCCGTACGCAGAACATGATTTTGGGGGGCAACAGCACAAAAATTCTGAAGAGTAACAAAAGACGGCTCCCCCCTATTCACGCCGATTCTGTCACTTCACCTCTACAGAACAACTTTTAAAGGGTTTTCTTTTGCCTTCTGGGGGAGGGGCAATTGCCCCCTGCGTACGGCTCAGGGCAAGTTTGTTAGTTTAAAGTTTAATCATTCCCCTTTAAAAATGTATCATAAGCTATAGTTGTTTATAAAACTAACGGAAATATTGACCTCCGAAGTTTAGTTGCATTTTTTTTTAACGTTTATGTAGAAAATTCTCACTGTCAAAAATAATTATTTTTAAACGCCATGAAGTCAATTTTTCGGAGGTCAATATTTCCGTTATTTTTATATACGGTACTATAGCTTATGCTACATTTTTTTAAAGAGAAAATAGTAAATTTTAAAATTTTTGACAAATATACAGGGTGTTCCATTTAAAATGACAAAGTTGCCCTATGCCGGAAAAAAGTTTTGTTTTTTTCATTAATTATTCAAAAATCCTAAGAATTTCAAAAACGTTAAATTTTTGGCATAGCCAATGCTAAAGAATCTTATCCTATTTTTGTCCCCAAAAACCAAAAATGCAATAATATACAGGATGTTCCATTTAAAATAAGCAAGTAATTTACAGTCAAAGGTAGCTAATATTAAATATTAGTTTCTAAACACTCTGTAGAATTTCTAGTAAAAAACTGATGTAATTGTGATGGAACAATTTATTTTATAGCAATGTAACATAATATACAAAGTGAAGCGTAAGTAAGGTAGGATATATTAAAAAAAAATTTCATAAATTTTTCAAAATATCTTAAAAACCTTACATTTTTGGTATAGGGATTGCTGATGAAACAAATCTTATTTTTATTTCTAAAATCCAAAAGTGAACTAATATACAGAGTGTTCCATTAAAAAAAATATAAGTTTGATAAAGATCTTTTTTCTTGGAGCACCATGTATAATTCTCTATAATTTTAAATTATGCTCCTAACACACCCGCATATGACTGTAAAAAATATTTTTAAAAAATAATACTGTTTTTGTATTAGAGACTGAGCCGTTTGTGGTGCGCCACCCTATATAATCTACACCTATACAACATTGTCAAGAAAAACAGGAAGTAGGGTTGGTTTTGAGGTGAAGACCTATTTTTGGCTCTTTAACTTTTTTACTTGACGACCCCCGGGAACATCAAATTCCCCCGGTAAAAAATGTCTGAATTCAACACTGCAATGACCTATAAAGAGAAATAACTAACCCGCCATGTCGTCTTTTAATTGACTCAAACATTGTAAAAGATGGAGCTATGACAGGCAAAATCTCCAATGGGTTGTTATTAATATTAAACACATAGTTTAAAATATTTTCTGCATATTTAGTTTAGGTCAAAGTCTTATAAACTATGTTGTGGTTTTTAAATCCTACAAATTGTCCTCGTACGGTTTTTTTGTTACCGCGTAATTTGCCTGTTCTAGTTCCATCTTTCTCGGACCCATCTCCTGTTGCCCGCTTTATGTCATATGCGAACAATAGAAACGGGCTAGTCTATCCCTCTTTAAAGGTCATTGGTTTAAGCGCACTCTTGGGAGTTACAGTTCTGTATTTTCCTTATTCTTGTGGTTAGACGTGCTTCGGTTTGCAGTTTTTCTCAAGCTAAAAACCTTAATATCAAAAATTACAGGATTTTCGCCAAGTAAGAACACCAGTGTAGAAGATTCTCAAACGCCAGTGAAAACCATTAAGAGTTTAGAAGAATACGATCCAGTTTCGAATTGGGTAGTAGAAGTAGACCCCGAAATATTAAAGAAACAATCCAACACTACACAAGTTTTAAGAAATGTCTCATCACAGGTACATGATACAGAGTGTAATCTAAATAGTGAAGATGTATATAGCAAAGTACATAAAAATCAAACCATACCTACTTTGGAATTGTATCCTAACTCTGGAGAAATTAAAAAAAAACGAAATAGATGTACTGCGTATACAGTCTTATAAAAGTAATTCAAAGGAAAAGCGGCAAGCTTTAAGGGAATTGGGAAAGAGAGGAAATTATGTAAAGAACCGATCTACTTTGAAGCTAAGACCAGTGAAACGTGTACAACCAGGAATTCCAACAAGCAATAATGAATTTCTACCTTGTTCTTATTGTCTAGGCTTTTATAAAAAGAAAACTATATATAGACATACAAAGATATGCCAGAGTAAGCCACCATCAGAGCAAGGGAAAAGACAATACTCTCAAAGTAAGGGACAAACTGCTCTACTTTTGGGAACATTCAAATATGATCAATTATTGGAAAAGGAATTATTTCCAAGAATGAGAGCAGATGATGTGTGTAACCGCAAAAAAGACCCTTTAATATGCAATTACGCATATTCGTATATGAAAGGTAGAAAAAGTAAAGGAAACTTAGATTTTGTAAGAACAAGTGTAAGAAATTTGGCAAAGCTATTGCAGCTCTCTAGGCAATCGGATAATAACATAAAATATTTAATTAATTTACTTCGTCCCACACTTTTTAAAAACATTATTTCAGGAGTGAATATTATAGGGGGCTATAATGAAAAAAATGATGTGTACGAATCTCCTACGGTGGCTTTAAATTTTGGAACGTTATTAAAAAAATGCTGTGACTTGGCTATTATTCAGCTGTTACAAGAAAGTGGCACAGAAGCTCGAAGAAAAGAAATTAAAATTTTAAAAACCCTTATCGAATCTCAGTGGGCTAATGAAATTTCGGCTCAAGCTAGCTCCAACTTAAATAGCAAAAAATGGAATAAAGAAGAACTATTGCCACTCACATCAGATCTTAAGAAACTTAAGGATTATTTAGAAATTAATGCTAGTAAGGCATATGAAATTCTTAAGCAAAACGAAACGGATAACTTAGCCTATAAATCACTTAAAGAAATTCTATACTTTTTCCAATAAATGGTATCATGAAAAATCTAAAAAACAATGTGAAATTTATTTCACTCCAACTAAAACCGTGTACTTTATTGGTATGGTTAATTTGGTTAATTGTGCCTTTACAGCTATAAAAAGAAGAGAATTAGCGTCCGTATATTCAAAATTGAAAAGAGAAAAGTTAGCGGCTATTCGGACAGAATTTCAAAATCAGCCCTAAAATAAGCATAATAGAGCTGTGAGCACTTTGTGAATTATTACATTGACCACCAAAATTTTCGTTAAAATTATGTCGCCAAGATCCTGGAATATCTGATTTTAACTTTATAATATTCTTTTGAAAAGTTACATTCAAATTTTAAATTCAGAAATTTCTATTTTGTTTGAAATAGACTCAGTTTGGCAATAACGCACGGTTCAGGATTGTTTATTGAAATCAATACATTTATATATTTGGCTCAGGTTAGATAGACAGATGTAGAGGCTCAGGATAGTACGTCATAAGTATTGATATACAGTTCGTTTTGTTTATAGTAAAAAACAAATAAATACTATATATATGTTGACAAAAGGACTCCTCCTTGTTTATAAATGAAATATTTTCCAACAATCAAAGAATTCCATAATTCCTCGTCGGTGGATCAGCTTTGATAGAAGATTCGAGTGGCTCATGTTTGATATAAAGATCTATATATATATATATATATATATATATATATATATATATATATATATATATATATATATATATATATATATATATATATATATATATATATATATATATATATATATATGTATATATATACACTAATAAAAGGTAAAGTTCTTTGGGCATATGGCTCATCAATGACTGTAAAAATAAATAAATAAGAAATACCATGTAAGAATTCGGCTACTATGGTTGGTTGTTTAAAAATTACGGAGTCTCCAAAGAAAATGGAATACCCCTGGCCCGACCAAGACGGTGACACATGTTTCGTCTTCGTTAAGACTTGTCAAACCGCTTCAGGTCGCTAGACGCCTTGATGATTACCCCGACTGACTGTAAATATTCTTTCCGGATCCCAGAACTAATAAATACAGACAGCGGTGCCATCTCACCAAGAAATTTAAAAACAACCAGCCATAGCATCGAGAGGTTAAAGGTGGTAGGTTAAAAGTGCGCCATCTAGTTGTATATGGCAAAAGTTAAAAATGCAACATACTGTTATGTCAACAAGCCATATGGAATGGAATTACCTTTTATTAATGTATTTATATCAAGGCTCAAGAACCAATCACTTTTATATTATATCGCAGTTTGGGTAAAAAATACTGCTTTCAATATGCGATATACAACTAGATGGCGCACTTTTTACCTACCACCTTTAACCTCTCGACGCTATGGCTGGTTGTTTTTAAATTTCTTGGTGAGATGGCACCGCTGTTTGTATTTATTAGTTCTGGGATCCGGAAAGAATATTTACAGTCAGTCGGGGCGATCATCAAGGCGTCTAGCGACCTGAAGCGGTTTGACAAGTCTTAACGAAGACGAAACACGTGTCACCGTCTTGGTCGGGCCCGGGGTATTCCATTTTCTTTTGGAGGCTCCGTAATTTTTAAACAACCAACCATAGTAGCCGAATTCTTACATGGTATTCCTTATTACCTTTTATTAATGTATTTATATGAAGGCTCAAGAACCATTCACATTTATATGATATATATATATATATATATATATATATATATATATATATATATATATATATATATATATATATAGAAGAAGAATTAAAACCAAAAAAAGCCCTAAGTCATTTTTCTATTGTGAAGGAGAGTTTGGGCCCTTTGTCATTGACAACTAGCGTCAAATTAAAAGAGTAAATACAAAAAATAATTAGTGATATGTATGCAAACTTTGACAAAAATCAGTACACTAGAAAAAAAAACAAAATTTTTTTAATATCCTGTGTTTCCGTTAATTTTGAGTTTTCGAAAAAATTGTATAGAAGTTTGTTGCATTAATTTTTGTGCAGAATCGCCTAAGGAAATCCTGACACGTAATTTTCGAACAGCACGTATTTATTTAATTAAGAAAAAAAAATAAAACGACAAAAGATGTTTTTTCTCTATTTTTAGTTCTCGTTATTTAACAAAAACCAACCTTTTTTAAAGGAAAGACCCTGCTTACGTTTTCCATTTGTCGGGTTTTCAGAAAAAATGTAGCCTCTACCTTATACACCCAGCTATTCTTCCTCTTCTTTACAGAAAAGCATTGGTTTAAAAAGTTTATAAATGCTCTTTAAAGCAATAGGTAATAAGGCACAATTATCAAAAAGTGTTTTTCAAAACCAAAAACAAAGAAAAAGTGTACAAATAAATGATTCTAAGTAAAATAATCCATTAGATACCAACAAAAACAATGCCTTGTAATCCTAAATGTACTTTGCAACAACCTGACCTGCACCTCAATCCTGCGACCCAAGTTGTAATGAAGACGTACGATATTGAAAACATAAATCTACACCTCGAGTTTGATTTGTGCCTTTGGGAAACTGTGGCTGGAGCGATAAATCACTGATAGGGCATTATCCGATCCCAGCCTTGCCAAGACGTTGGGATAAGTAAATAATAATCTTTTTAAAGCTAGACACTACGGGTTTACCGATAACTGCAACAGCGATGATGGTTTTAAAGGATCAGATAAAGTAATAACAGCAAATCTGGGATTTAAACTGACATCAGATGGTTTGTGTTATGGATTAGTCTTCTATTCTTTTTGCATAAGGTTTTGAGACATTGTTGTAGCACGGTTTTTAAAATTTTCTTTCTTTAAGAAAATAGTTGTAAAAGATTATGATTTTTAGGATTTGATGAAGTAGTAACAGCAAATATGAGATTTGAACTGATTGATACATTTTGCATAGGGTTTTGGGACATTATTGTGGCAAGGTTTTTAAAATTTCCGTTCTATAGAAAAAAAGTTGTAAAAGATTATGATTTTAGGGGATTTAATAAAGTAATAACAGCAAATATGAGATTTGGACTAACATAAGATACTTTGTTTGTGTTATGGATTAATCTATAATTTTTTGCATAAGATATTGAGACATTATTGTGGCACGGTTTTTAAAAAATTTATTCTTTAAGAAAACAGTTGTTTTGATGAAGTAATAACAGCAAATATGAGATTTAAACTGACCTAAGATACATTGTTTCTGTTTTGGATCACTCCTCTATCCTTTTTGCATAAGGTTTTAAGACATTTGTAGCGTGTTTTTTTTTAAATTTTCGTTCTATAAAAAAATATTTGTAAAAGATTACGATTTAAAAGGACTTGATAAAGTAATAACAGCAAATATGAGATTTGGACCAACATAAGATACTTTGGTTGTTTTATAGATTACTCTTTTTCCTTTGCATAAGGTTTTGGGACATTATTGTGGCAAGGTTTTTCATAATTTTCATTCTATAAGAAAATATTTGTAAAATATTATGATTTAAAAAAATTGATGAAGTAATAACAGCAAATATAAGATTTGGACTGACATAAGATACATTGTTTGTGTTATGAATTACTCTTTTATTCTTTTGCAGAGGGTTTTGGGACGTTATTGTGGCACGGTTTTTAAAATTTTTGTTCTTTAAGAAAATAGTTGTAAAAGATTATGATTTTAAAGGACTTGATAAAGTAATAACAGCAAAAATTAGATTTGGACTGACATAAGATACTTTTTTTGTGTTATGGATTTCTCTTCTATTCATTTTGCATAAGGATCTGAGACATTATTGTAGCACGGTTTTTTAAAATTTTCGTTCCATTAGAAAATATTTGTAAAAGATTATAATTTGTTAGGATTTGATGAAGAAATAACAGCAAATATGAGATTTGGACTGACATAAGATACTTTGTTTGTGTTATGGATTTCTCTTCTAGCATTTTGCATAAGGATCTGAGACATTATTGTAGCATGGTTTTTTAAAATTTTCGTTCTTTAAGAAAATAGTTGTAATAGAATATGATTTTTTAGGATTTGATAAAGTAATAACAGCAAATATAAGATTTGAATTGACACAAGATACATTGTTTTATGGATTACTCTTTAATTCTTTTGCATAGGGTTTTGGGACATTATTGTGGCACGGTTTTTTAAAATTTTTGTTCTATAAGAAAACAGTTGTAAAAGATTATGATTTTAAAGGACTTAATGAAGTAATAACAGCAAAAATTTGATTTGGACTGACATAAGATCCTTGTTTGTGTTATGGATTTCTTTTCTATCCATTTTGCATAAGGATCTAAGACATTATTGTGACACGGTTTTTTAAAATTTTCGTTCTAAAGAAAATATTTGTTAAAGATTATGAGTTTTTAGGATTTAATGACGTAATAACAGCAAATATGAGATTTGGACTGACATAAGATACATTGTTTGTGTTATGGATAACTCTTTTATTCTTTTGCATAGGGTTTTGGGACGTTATTGTGGCACGGTTTTTAAAATTTTTGTTTTATAGGACAATAGTTGTAAAAGACTATGATTTTAGAGGATTAAATAAAGTAATAACAGCAAATATGAGATTTGGACGACATAAGATACATTGTTTGTGTTATGGATAACTCTTTTATTCTTTTGCATAGGGTTTTGGGACGTTATTGTGGCACGGTTTTTAAAAATTTTTGTTTTATAGAAAAATAGTTGTAAAAGACTATGATTTTAGAGGATTTAATAAAGTAATAACAGCAAATATGAGATTTGGACGACATAAGATACATTGTCTGTGTTATGGATAACTCTTTTATTCTTTTGCATAGGGTTTTGGGACATTATTGTGGCACGGTTTTTAAAATTTTTGTTTTATAGGAAAATAGTTGTAAAAGACTATGATTTTAGAGGATTTAATAAAGTAATAACAGCAAATATGAGATTTGGACGACATAAGATACATTGTTTGTGTTATGGATAACTCTTTTATTCTTTTGCATAGGGTTTTGGGACATTATTGTGGCACGGTTTTTTAAAATTTTTGATATATAGGAAAATAGTTGTAAAAGGCTATGATTTTAGAGGATTTAATAAAATAATAACAGCAAATATGAGATTTGGACGACATAAGATACATTGTTTGTGTTATGGATAACTCTTTTATTCTTTTGCATAGGGTTTTGGGACATTATTGTGGCACGGTTTTTTAAAATTTTTGTTTTATAGGAAAATAGTTGTAAAAGACTATGATTTTAGAGGATTTAATAAAGTAATAACAGCAAATATGAGATTTGGACGACATAAGATACATTGTTTGTGTTATGGATAACTCTTTTATTCTTTTGCATAGGGTTTTGGGACATTATTGTGGCACGGTTTTTTAAAATTTTTGTTTTATACGAAAATAGTTGTAAAAGACTATGATTTTAGAGGATTTAATAAAGTAATAACAGCAAATATGAGATTTGGACGACATAAGATACATTGTTTGTGTTATGGATAACTCTTTTATTCTTTTGCATAGGGTTTTGGGACATTATTGTGGCACGGGTTTTTAAAATTTTTGTTTTATAGGAAAATAGTTGTAAAAGACTATGATTTTAGAGGATTTAATAAAGTAATAACAGCAAATATGAGATTTGGACGACATAAGATACATTGTTTGTGTTATGGATAACTCTTTTATTCTTTTGCATAGGGTTTTGGGACATTATTGTGGCACGGTTTTTTAAATTTTTGATCTATAGGAAAATAGTTGTAAAATACTATGATTTTAGAGGATTTAATAAAGTAATAACAGCAAATATGAGATTTGGACGACATAAGATACATTGTTTGTGTTATGGATAACTCTTTTATTCTTTTGCATAGGGTTTTGGGACATTATTGTGGCACGGTTTTTTAAAATTTTTGATCTATAGGAAAATAGTTGTAAAAGACTATGATTTTGGAGGATTTAATAAAGTAGTAACAGCAAATATAGGATTTGAACTGACACATTGTGTTATGAATTACTCTTCCATCCTTTTTGCATTAGGTTCTGAGACATTATTGTGGCACGGTTTTTTTATTTTTGTTCTATAAGAATAACGTTGTAAAAGAATATGATTTTAAAGGATTTGATAAAGTAATAACAGCAAATATGAGATTTAAATTGACATAAGATACTTCGTTTGTGTTATGGATTACTCTTCTAACCTTTTTGCATAAGGTTCTGAGACATTATTGTAGCACGGCTTTTTAAAATTTTCGTTTTATAGAAAAATAGTGGTAAAAGGATTATGATTTTAAAGAACTCCATGAAGTAATAACGGCAAAAAAGAGATTTGGACTAAAATAAGGTACTTTGTTTGTGTTATGGATTTCTCTTCTATCCATTTTGCATAAAGATCTGTGACATTATTGTGGCACGGTTTTTAAAAATTTTTGTTAAAAAAAATAGTTGTAAAAGATTAGGATTTTAAAGGATTTAATGCAACAGCAAAATCTAGTTTTAATTTTTATTTTCTATTTTGGGCCCGCCCAGCACCCCTTTTACTCTTCGATTGTGCTAATCTGTTTACTTAATACTTAATTAGAAACCTATTTTTTAATTAGCGGCACTATGTTTATACCTAAAACATTTTCTAAAGTTAGGATGTATCCATAATTTTTAGAACAAAATTTGTTTTAACAGAAAATACTAAAAACCAACAAATAAAACTGATACTTTTAAAATTTAAATTTCATTATTAATTTTGGTAACAGTTTCATATAAGGTTTTCCACTGTATTGTCAAAAACCAACTTTTTTTACTTACGAATACATACTGATTGACGCTATATAGGTAATTGAAAATATTTAGTTTTTAATTAATCAATAAGTAAGAAAACTCTAGGAACCGAGGGGTAAATAGGGATCCTGGCCAAGATAAAATAGTTAAAACTTAGATTTTGCTGTACTATGGAAATAAATTATAAACTTAGGGCTGGGTTTATTCTTTGGTAATAAAGTCAATATCATGACCCACTATGCGAAATTCAGTTTTAAAATTTAACACATCAATTTTGGGTCTTAACTTAAAAATAACTATTGGAGTGTTTTATATTTTTGAGAACTATAATTCTCTATAATTTTTTAAATAAGAAATATATAGGGTGTTCAATAAGAAAAATCATATGTTTAATTCATATCTCATAAAATATAAAATTTTTAAAAAATCTAAACACACCACTGGATTCTACGTAAAAATAATCACTAGTATAATTTTTTACATTTGTTCTAAGCTATAAGACAACTAAAATACGGAGGGGAGATTCCAAAAATGGAAACAAAATAAATTTCGCCCTTTATGTCAAAAACTAAGGGGGCCATGAAAAAAACTTTGAGTGTCATCTTTTGTTTCATCAAAAAGTTATACATATAAGTTTATACCAGTTATTTTCCACCACTAATTTTGAAAGATAAAATTATTTCTACCGCTAAAGGAAAGGCAGAACTATTGGCCAAACAATTTACTGCCAATTCAACCCTTGACCCTCACGTAAATCATCCAATTCCAGCGGTTACCCCTGTTCCTCATAAAATGCCCGATATTATTTTTAAGGTAAAACACATTAAGCGTATTCTTCTTCCCCTAACACCAAGAAATTGTCTGGGCTGGACGGCATACCAGCAGTCCTTTTAAAAAAATGTGCGCTAGAACATGCACCAATAATAGCTCGGCTCTTTCGAATTTCTTACGACACAGGTATCTTTCCGGAGAGCTGGAAAGCTGCACGTATTCAACCTATTCCCAAAAAAGGATCTAAATCTCTTTCATCTTACTATAGATCAATTTTAATTTTCCCAGTTCTTTGTAAAGTAATGGAAAAATTCATTAATTCACAAATTCTTAAGTATTTAGAAAAACACAAAATTATGCATGACAGGCAGTATGGATTTCGCCACAAATGATCTACAGCAGATCTTCTTTTCTTCGTTACACACTGCTGAAATAAGTCATTTAAGTTTCTAGGTGAGTCCCAGATCGTTGCTCTTGATATATCCAAAGCCTTTGGCCAGGTCTGGCATGCCGCACTTCTTAATTAACTTCCCTCCTATGGACTTTCAAGTACAATCTGTACTTGACTCTCTAGTTATCTATCTGATCGACGTATATCAGCTATTATGGACGGCAATTCTTTAATCTTTCATCAAGTAAATGCTGGAGTGCCTCAGTGCTCAGTTCTGGCACCAACGTTGTTTCTTCTTCACATAAACGACCTTCTCTCGTCCACAAATAATTTCATTCATAGTTTCGCCGATAACAGTACCCAGTTTTCAGATTCCTAAACCCATCACTAAACCTGATTTAGAAAACAAACGCAGAGCGATGCAGATATCTCTTTCGCAGGATCTTAATTTAATATTGGATTGGGGCGCCAAAAATCTCGTCCATTGTAAAAAGGGTCATTAAATACTCATATTCTATTTATGAGGGGTCAAGTTTTACAGAACAAAGACACCTTCAATCTTGTGGGGGTCATATTTGAAAGTAACCTTAACGGACATAAACACATTGTATCTATAGCCACGGCAGCTTCAAAAAGCTTGGATTTCTCTTTCGAGCTAAAAGTATTTTTCCGCTTCTAATTTATACACTTTATATGTGTCCCAAATCCGACCTTCTTGGAATATTGTTCTCATATCTGGGGAATGGCGTCCCCCACAACCCTAAGCATTCTTAATTCTATTCAAAGTATGTATCCCCATACGGTCCAACTGGACAGGCCCCAAACTTCCCACTTTGTTCGTTCTTTTATCCCTAGAATGTGGAACCTGCTGCCCGCGGAGGTCTTTCCTTCCCCTAAAATCTCAACAAACTTCCTCTTATCTCGCTTAAGACACCCACGGTACGTTAGTATTTAAGCTTTTACCCTTCGTGGTTTGTCCAAAGATAAAAAAAAATAGCAACAATTCGCATATGCAACGAAATCCGGACACCCTGTACAAAATATGAGTCTAAAAGTTCCTTTTTATATTACCTGAAGGGCTCCAAATCAAAACGCAGTTTTTGATAAAACACAATTTTAAGAGTAACTTAACAATTTAATTTTTTGTTTTATTATTTATGGGTAAAAAGTTTTTTAATTGAAATATTGTAAACTATCAATGTATAAATATATTGTATTTTAATCAAGAAAACTTTTTAAAATTCATTAATAGCAAATGCAAGGTAGAAATAGTGAAGTGTTTTAAAAAGGGTGTTTTATTAAAAACTGCCTTTTAATATTGAAATTATTATTTACTTATTAGTGTTAACTAAAGATTTAATTTTGTTTTTAATTTAAAAAAATTAATATTACTTATTTATTCACCGAGTTTTAGGTAATTACTTTTATAGCGAATTACAATATTTTTATTTGCCTTTTAACTGCGGATGCACAAATAAAATAGAGTAAGAAAAAATCAAGTAGAGACGTTAGGCCATAAACGATTGACTAAAAAGTGCCGACCCGAAATTTCAAGCACATTTTTTATCCGGCATTTTCCCCGTAATGCATTACGCGCCCTCCAATTTGTCGAAAATGTTGCCGATAAAATTACTCACGCTTTTGCGAAATAAATTTCAGATGATATTTCAGTTAGGAAAAGAAGTTTGCTTAACTTTAATAAGTAATTCGAGACGTCCTCGGGACTTTTATTAGCTTTGCAATAATTGGGCTTCTTGCTTCCTTTGGTTTCCAGAATGGAAAAAGGTGTCTAATTTCCTTTTGATTTCGTTTCGTTTAGCGTTTGCTTATTATCTATATGGTATAATTGGCAATTTAGATCTTGCTTTCAGAAAGTTCTTTTGCTTTTTTTCAAAAGTTTTCGTGCTTCTTTGTTAAAAATAAACATATAAGCACGTGTTATCAGGGAGTTTGTTCCGGTAATCCGTAACCGGTTGCTTTACCTAGTTTAAGTAAAAAACAGAGGCGACTTTCGCTGATTTACTTTAAACTTAAGATCAATTGTTAATTTATAAATACACCCGCATTCTAAAAATACAATAACAAATACTCATCCTCTACTTATGAGCGAGCAAAGACACCTTCAATCTTGTGGGTGTCACATTTGAAAGTAACCTTTACTGGCATAAACACATTGTATCTATAGCCACGGCAGCTTCAAAAGCTTGGATTTCTCTTTCGAGCCAAAAAGTATTTTTCCGCTTCTAATTTGTACACTTTATATGTGTCCCAAATCCGACCACACTTAGAATATTGTTCTTATCTGAGGCATGGCGTCCCCCACAACCCCAAACATTTTTAATTCCCTTCGAAGAACAGCTATTTGTCTTAGTAATGATTCAACACTTACAGAAAGTCTTTCATCTCTTGCCCATCGTCGGGCTGTGGGGGATTTATCGCTTTTTTATAGGTACTTTCATGACTTCTGCTCTGAAAAATTGTTTAGTTTTATTCCTCCACTTACGGTTTCCAACAGAGAAACTCGTGGTGCCGCGCGTATGCATCCCTATACGGTTCAACTGGACAGGCCCCGAACTTCCTACTTTGTTTGTTTTTATGCCTAGAGTTTCTAGAATGTGAAACCTGCTGCCCTCGGAGGTATTTCCTTTTCCCCCAAATCTTCAACTATTTAAGTTCCGTGTCAATAAACTCCCTTTTACCTCGCTTAAGACACCCACGATACGTTAGTATTTAGGTTTTTAGCCTTCGTGGATTGTCCAACATTCAAAAAAAAAATAATTTATTACCTTTAAAAACTCAATATTATTACAATACACTTATTATTAATAAAGTCATTTATAAAAACCAGAAACCATGTTAATTTTTGACGCTGTGACTCCGAAATAATCCACTTTTGGACTAAAGTAAACTGTGGTGGATCGGTATACTTTAGCCTCAGAAATTGATAGTTTCATTTTTTAGCACCTTTTAACCTTTTAAAGACACTGTATAAGAAAACATTTTTGGGATAAATTGAAACTCTTTAACCTTCCAGTGGTCGCGCGCGGACCATCGCTCCGCACCAATCTTTATTCGACGATAATTTCAAAGGTATGCCCTTCCCAAGTTGCAGTTTACAGTACCTTCGGACAGATGCGTCTTTTAGTGCATGACTAACTAAGCAGGTGGAATTTTTTCGTTTTGACGAAAAATTCCATTTTGCGGACTGTTAGTCCGCGTGCGACCAGTGAAGTAAAAAACGTGGCTATATATTTGTCTGCGTTGTTTAGCTTCTTTTTGTCACAGTATGTTAATTTGATTATTTTTAGCAACAATTATGACACATGCATATTTTAGAACAGCCGGGTATGAAAAAGAACAAGGATATCTATAGAAATTAATGAAAAAATGTGTACATTTCACTGACAATCAAGACCTACCTCTAGGTGACAGCAATGAAGGGAAGAGGATGCTGTTGAATTAGAGGTACATAAAAGTAATAGTGAAAAGGATATTTCGAAAAACAAAGAGGTTGTTTTACAAGGATGTTTTATGTGTAATAAGAAAAAATCGCCCAACTCGATATTTTTGCAAAACAAAGTCACACCTATGTTTGTCTGCAGTACTCTGTAATAATTTGTCCAGAGTGCTTTGAATCGCTCTTGTGGGAAACTTAATTGTTATTTTCATGCTAATAAATATTTTAAAAGTTCCTGATATGTTTTTTTATATTTTAGTTAATAAGTTTAAGTTATAAGTTATTCATAGTTCCAACATAGCAACATAACATACATAACCTGTGTATTGCCACATTTACTGACATAATCATTAAGCGATGGCAAAAATAGGTTAACAATAAGGTATTTATATTTATTAATTGTTTCAATGTCATAAATATCCTGTAAATAAAAAAAACAATTTTATTTATGTGCCGACTGGGAGTCCGCAGCGACCAGTGGTATGTTAAAACTTTGCGCGACTAGTAAAAGGTTAATTCTTTAATCGTATATTACATTACAAGTGTGGATAATGATTAATTTCACACGAGTGGGAATATTGTAGCACGAGGCGTTAGCCGAGTGCGACAAACTCACGAGTGTAAGAAAGTCGTTTTCACACGAGTACTATACACTATTTTTCCTACGACCACAAATTATTCACCAAAAAAATAATTAAAGTTAAGAACTTTGCAATACTAGGGTGATTTTTACTTTGTAACACTAGTGTGATATGTACTTTTCCTTACTGCTATATTATATAGTTTTGACAATATTTTTACATCGAAAATCACCTACCTAGAAGCATTATATAACTTTTATCATTTTGGAATTTAAAAGGCCCTCACTTAATAAAAATTGTATGGTTTGGTTAGGTAATAACGGTAATAGTATAATACGGTTTTCTGCTATTTTAGGGATTATTTAAAAATTATTGATACTAACATATTTTAGACACTCTTCTAAATAAAACGTAAGTGAGGCATATCCAAAATATTCCGTTTTTTAAAAATTATCAGTAAACAAACTTACTGGACCGGGGAGTGAAAAAGGGTGCTAGGTGGGGTAAAATTGGTAAAACGAGTTAATGAAACTGAAAATCACATGTAAAATTAAGTAAACATTGCATTGTTTCCTCATATTTTTAAGAAAAAATATAAAAATATAAAAATTGTAAATGATAACCTAAAGTCCTAAAAGTAAGAAAAAAAACGACTACTAAACGTCAGTTAAACCATGCAAAATATGGAAAGCATTTGGCAACGTCGGAAGGGTCTGATTCTATTTATGAATGGATAACAGAAAGTGGATTCATAAAGTGTGTATTAGCCTCAGGTTTAAATAAGGAATAAAAAAATAACTGGTTGTTTAAGTACACGAAGACAGAGAGAAAGGAATTTCATCTATAGGAGTTTTTCTCTGGCGCTTGAGGTCGAACGGTCAAGCGGCAAGGCTGCCTCTATAGAGTTCGTACTCAATGGTAGGAGGGAGATTTTTAATTTGATCTACTTACCTGACAACACTGTGCTACTGAGCGGGCAGACAGTGAAAGTTGTTTTTTGTGGTTATGTCTATTTTTGTTTATGTTTTAATTTTTCAGAAATTTTATTATTACTCTAGAAGAAAGTTCATACTGTGTAGTAACTTAACGTTAATAAGATGATTTTCGCTAATTTGGGTTCTACTGTTTAAGGTAAGTTAAAATTTTTTTTACTGTCACTACAATAAATATGTCACTTGCAAAACCAATAGCAGTTTTTAGAATGATATCATAATATGTACCACACGAGTGTTGTAAAGTACTTTGCAACACTAGTGTGATATAACGCATTTTCTCTGCTTGAAACCAGAGTGCTATTTGCTATTTTTTTTCACAAGTGGTCGTAGGAAAAATAAATTTGAAGCAGGTGCTCTTTGCAAACAATTTTAAATAAGAAATAAACATTTTATTTTATACATTACTTTTTTGTAAGGGTTTTAATTTTAATTTTTATTTATAATTAAAATTTATTAAATTTTCTATAGTACAGACCTAAACAAAATTGAAGTCTTGATAAATTCGCATACATTCAATGCATATTAGAAGATATTTTGGTCTATTAAGCAATATTTTGTTGCAGCCATGCATAACGGTCGACGAAAATGTCTTCAGTAGCGAAACGGAAGCATAATCCTATAATTTATGGTCGATTTAATATGTAATGGACTTCCTGTTAAACGGAATGAATCTTTTACCTAAGTAAGTCTGACCTGATTTCCTAGTTTATTTGGTACTTTTTATTAATTTAAAAACCATTAAAATTAAGACAAAAAATATATTTTCTTTAACATTATCAAATAATTGTATATAATTACCAAATATTATTATGTATTAAACCATATTCAAAAGTCTTTATGTATCATAAAAAACGGTTATGAAAACATTTCTTTAATACCAATAAATACATTTACAAAACTTGTCAGGTATTAGGTTTGTTCCAGCAGGCTGTCAGAAATGTTTGCAACCGTTTGGATTCTGCGCACGTGAAATTTGTCGTTCCAGCAGCGCCATGTTTGTAACATTATAGAATTGTTTGATCTTCCGGCAGTAGTTTTAAGATGTTGGAAACATGTTGGATACCGTTTGAAAAGTTTGCAAACTTTCTTCAAACATTACTGACATTTTTAACATAACCTTTCTTGTATTTACGTATAAGCAGTATGCACGCCTTTTTTATTTTTCGTTCCAGCAGAAAACTCTTGCCAACATTTGTGTAATGTTTGTAATAATTTCTGCTTTTTACGATTGTTGCTAACATGTTTCCAACATTCTGCTGGAACAAACCTATTGTTACCTAATAAACCATCATAAAACATATTGGTGTATTATAAAATAGACGGTGACCAAAACGCAGTCATTCACTTTAACTGATGTAACAATTAAAAACATTGTCGTGCTGCTAACGTGAATTAAAAAAATATATAATTTAGTCAGACTCAAGACTTTAGTATGGAGAGTTCAGCGATCTTTAATGGCGTATTCTAATTTGGCTTTTAATTTACTTTAAATAGCGTTTCTTTTTAAGTATACATTTTATTTATGACTTTTTTCAAAAACCCTTTAAGGTGACTTCCTTTTCGAATCTCGAGTTGTATTGACGTGCCGTAGAGAACTACAAAGTTCTCCTGGTTTCAAGGCGGTTGGAGGAACTGTACGGTCGTTTTCTACCTTTGGGAATCGAGAAGAAAACTCAGATTGTCATCTAGTAGTGCCGTGGAAGTGTTTTCCGAAGTCCGGCGTGATTCCTAAAAACTTCTTGCTCATCGCACGTGGTTACGTTTGTCTATGGCGACTAAGGGCACATGCTCGCGAGGGGGAAGGAGGCTGACAGTAACCGGTTATATCTGGACATTTGTCTGCAGTTTGCAGCATCTAGATGTGCATTTTATCGATTTAATATTATTGGAATTAATCGGGGGTCTTGAGACGGCCTAGGGCCGGACATTTCAAGGTCGCCACCGAATATGGATAGCCCCTATCTTAACTGGATCATCCAGAGTGTAACCAGTGGGCGAAGGGTCGCTCACCCTCCTGCTAAGCTTTGAAAAGGAGCAATATCCGTGCTGGCGATACGGTGCTGAGTAAGCAGCCAACGCCATTCTGCCTCTGTGCAGCTGGAATAGAATATAATAGAACCCTTTAAGGTTAGAATAAAATAGTATTGTTAAATAAAATGTTAAAATATTATTATTGATTACATAGTTTTAAAGGTATAGGCCCACTATACTTACGGCTATCCATTATTCCAGGTATTTTTATTGTTACTCTATTAATAGTTGCTTACAATATAGCGCATAAATGAAACCCATAGTAGCAAAATTCAACTTAAAGCACAAACAATTAAAACATTTTTAATTAACTTCACCTAACATTTTAAATGGTAAACATATTTTTATAAATCAACAAGCAACTAACCTAGCTTGCTATAAAATAATCCATTTTATTTTTATTGGAGCAGAAAATAGTATAACCTATATTAATGCTTATACATCAATTCATCTTTTTAAAAATGGTAAACATAATATACGAGGTATCATAAAATGATGAGTAATCGATACTTGAAATGCTTTTCTATCCATCTCGATCAAGGAAAATAAAGATTTAAATATGGCGCTCGATACGCCGTGCATATTACAAGCAAATGTCGGTTTATTACCCGGAACCGTAACGTTGGGCTATGTTGCCGGTATTATTTTTAAAAGCGGCCAGACATTGGAAGTTATTAAAGCCAAGCTCTGTTAGCTCCGAGCGGAGCCAACATGTCGGACTTAGAAGTGGCTGTACGTGCACCATTAAAGACTGTCTTTTTTTAATTCAGCTACAGTACATTTGAGGAATGTATACGTTGCCATGCATCGGCAACAGCGTTTCTATTTTTGTGGTCTTTGACTGACTGTTGAATTCCATAAAACCGGTTGTCACTTGATAAAGCTCCAAAAACGGTAAAACGTTTTCATGTTGACCATTTCTCCTGGGACATTTATTTTCTTTAAATAATAATATAAAGGTCTAAAAGGCGATTTATTACGCGCCAATGTGTGGCCGAATACACAAACATTGTGACTAATTCCTCACTTTAATGTCTCGTAAAAACTGTCTCAAACGGCCAACCCCAACGTTCGAGCTAACGTTGGCGCCAGCACCAACACCATAAACTTTGATCCACCGATTGGACGACCGTAGATGCTTTGGGCCGTTTCTAGATCACCCAATTTTGAGGATTTGGAGGATGATGTTT